>SJJU01044905.1:0-14443 GCA_012932125.1 Conopomorpha cramerella | reverse complement strand
GTCTGGCTGATGATGATGATCCAACGGTTGATGTAAAACTGGAATGTCACATTGACAGTAGTGACAGGTAGCGAGACACGTGATTGGTTGTTGGAAGTTTATGTTACAATGAATTAGAAATTAGAGTACAGTGACACGCGTTAACATGTCGCACAGTTAGAACAAAAAGGACCCAGTGGGAAACATGCCGGCCGATATTGTAAATTAAGTTTTGTATCTTTTAACCCTTAATACAACAAGACTTCACATTTTCTGTTGGATTTTAAATTCTAATGACATGAATATAACTACGTGGTTTCGCTAAAAGAATATCAGTATAAGAAAATTTAGACCTAATACGATAACCGTAGTGGTGGGATAAGGGCAGGAAAATGCTGATGATGATGACAAGAACCCTACATAGCATTCGCTGTTGTATATTTCTTCTAGAAAATTGGTATAATACCCCTGCAGTGAAGGTATTCCTTACCGTTCAAAGTTAGTTTAGAATAAGTGGGAATATATTTCTCTTTGTTGTATTAAGGGTTCAATTTCATAAAATGACACATTTTGCTTTGTGTCACTTTTGTTCTAACTTTTATAAATGCCTAGGCGCATCTATGTCTAAAGTTGCAAACAAAAAAAAAAAATAATATTAACAATCGTAAATTCCACGTAATGGAACGGAATGTACAAACCTCCGATCAACTACCTACCAATCGATTAATCATTACTTTTTCAAACATTTTTTATGTTTTTCTCACGATGGAGAACACGCCAAGGCACCTATTCTGTAACCGTAACACAGTACTCGATTCGCCGTCTTTCGTATTGTCCGTCCCTTTTACACAAACGCCGTTAGAGCGAGAGGGAAGCCTCTTGAGCAGCGATGAGTTCTTGAAAGATAGTAAAAGAATACAGGTGTACATGTGCGTTCGAGCATTTCGGCCATTTCTATGCACACAATAGAACCTTCAACTTGAACTAGTTATTAAAGTAAAATCTATCAAGAAAAAGGCCAGATATCCAAGTGTATTTCTTGAAGGAATTTCAGTCATCGGTACGGAATAACTTCTATAGATTTATACTGTAGTTTATTCGCATTGCGTCGCGTTTAAAAAGGTTGGGAAGCGGCCGATTAAAAAAAAATGAATAAAAAAGGAGTTTTAATATGAGCGACTGGTTCCCAGGGAGCTGGGCGAAACTTGGGAACACTTAAGTAGCTGTATGGAATATTTTAACAGTTCAATACAAAATAGGTAATGACACGGTAGACTAGGAATCAATGAGAGAGACAGATATGTTTGCGATTTTTTCTTTCACGTCGGGGAATTTATTAGCCACGTTTGTTAGCTTTCTTTCTTTATTACATACACTTCACGCCTGTCTCCCAGAGGGGTAGGCAGAGACTACAGATCTCCATTTGTCACGAACCTGACATACCCCTTTCGCTTCATCTACATTCATACATCTTTTCATACATGACCTCCGGTTTCGATTACTTTTCACGCCACCTTCGGCCAGGACATCACCAATCTGGTCTGTATATGTCCTTCGGGGGCGACCTCTACTCACTCGGCCCATTACATCACCCATATAAATCTCTTTCGTCAATCGCCTTTCATCCATTCTCTCTATATGCCCATTTCTTTATTGTTTAGTTTTTTATTTATATAACTTTCCTTATGCTACGCCAAATTACTGAATCGATCAAGATGTACAATGTATTATTTTTCTTATCGCTATGGACAAGCGTTTCACCACCGTCCTGCCTGATGTTAAGCAGCGATGTGATCTATTCGTACCTAATCATAATATTTACACATGCAAAAAATAATGTAATTCGTGCCTTTTAATCCCAAGCGAGGTAGGCAGAGACGCACTTGCTAAGTAAATGCCCACGGTTCACGCGCGCGTATTTAACCCAACGTGACAGGGTTGAGCCCATAATCGTTGTAGGGTTCACACACCTTGTAGTGTGCGAGTTTCATCACGACGACGTTGTCAATACACAACACATAATTACCATTTATTATTTAGTAGTGGACTGGAGTGGTATTTTCAGTTTTTACGCCTTAGCCCGCCAGCATAGTGACAAATGGAGACCACTCATCTCTGCCTAACCCTCTGAGAATCGGGCGTGATGTATATGTATTTATGTACCAATACATAATTTAAAACAGTTGCTGCCCCCTGTCTGTCCTTATGTATGCTTAGATCTTTAAAACTACGCAATGCAATTTTGATGCGGTTTTCTTTAAAAGACAGAGTGAATGAATGACGCTCCATTTTTCACGGTCCTGACATACCCTTTCGCTTCATCTACATTCATACATCTTTTCATACATGACATGGAACACTGTATATTAGCAAAACGACGTTTGGCGGGTCAAATAGTTTATTTATTTATTAACAAACCCTGCATTACATTACAGGTTTGTTTCCCCAATTCGTAATTATGTTAAACGAAACAATAATTAAAATACTTATATAAGCTTAAAACGAACACAACTTAACAGTTGGATATGAAAGAGAAGAAAGAAAATACGTTTATTCTCGCAAAATAGGCATCTTGAGCATCCAAACAGTTTTAGTAATAACATTTAACAAATACTTTTTAAATAACAATTTTCAAGACCCAACTAAAAACAAGTCGACATTTACTGCTGATAAGAGTGTGACGTGCTCATTATCCATCTCGCGAGAAAAGGCTGTAATATAAAGGTGACTCACACTTAAAACGATGTGGATTCCCTTTTACATGAGCAAGTACACATAATAGTAAAACAATGGTGTTTATTTTATTTGAAATAGTTATGGAATCTGTGTTTGGTTCGTCACCATTGAGTAACCGAACACCTGTGCCCTTAATAGACTTTAATATAGCATTTTAAAACATAACAGTCATTGTTGTACGTACTTATCTAACGTTTATTAGGTACTTCGTTCATAATTACTATTTGATTTTTATACACACAAATAGGGATCAAGAACATTTTTAGCTCTAAAAAAATATAATTCATTTACATCAAATCTAATCTTCTGGATTGGTCTCCTACCTAATTCCCCATGCCTGTATCAATGACTCATCACCACATTTTGAATAAATTATGAATGTATTCAGTTTTTGTGAAATATATTCTTGATTGCAATCCTCTAAGATGTACTTGATCCCTAGACACTTTTGATGTGTGTACATTACTAGCTGTCCCGGCAAACATTTGTTCTGCCATAAAAAGCCGCCTTTATAACCCCTATATTGGAAGAAATATTATTTTTTAAATTAGTGATTCAAGACCAAAGTTAGCCAAATCGGTCCAGTCGTTCTCGAGTTTTAGAGAGTAAATTTGGCTAATTTTGGTCTTGAATCACACGTGGAAGTCCAGGGAAGGTTTAAAAGGTGTATTTCCTCTAATACTACGGCAAAATAAATGTTTGCCGAGACAGCTAGTACTTCAATAAAAAACATTCTAACACTGAAATGATATTTTACTCCCATAACAAGTTGATAACAAACTATGTCTCCGATTTCGTAATATCATAACAAAAGTTTCCTGTTAGCTAACTAAACTAAACTAGTTGGCGATAAAAAATTCCAATGCACAACGTTAAAGTTGTGATCAATTTTAATACAAATTGTTGTTATACGATGGAAATTGTTGGCCTGTTGCGGAATGCTCAATCGAATAAATAACGAGGCTTCATCGTCGTATGTCTTTATTTAATACTTTTTCGCACTAAACCTACAATGGGTGGACTTAATACCAAAGTATTCTCTACCAGTAAATAAATAAATAAAAAAGATAAATGTTGCTAAGGGTAAAACTTAAGAACGGCTGAACCAATTTCTCTAATTATGTTTTTTTTTCGTTGTTATTAAATGTCAGAGCGTCTGTAATCCAGTTGGTCGGATACTCGACTTGTAACCGGGAGGTCGCGGTTTCGAGTCCGGTTACTGGACGAGTACAAATGGGATTCTTTTTCAGAGCCTATGTACGCAACGCAACGCTCGTACGGTGAAGGACAACATCGTGATGAAACACGCACACCACAAGGTGTGTGTGAACCCTATAACGGCGATGGGCTCACCCCCAGTCACTTGGGTTAAATACTCTTGGTGAACCGTGGGTATTTGCTTAAGCAAGTGCCTCTGCCTACCTCGTTTTGGGATTAGAAAGCGTGAAGTGTATTTATTTTTAAACACAATGAACAAGCGTTGACCACCACCCTGCCTGATGTTAAGCAGCGATATGGTCTACGATGGAGCGCACTTGTTCATTAGGTAGCTATTCAGCCCAATGACTTGAAGACCTTCAGACTGTACTGCGCAGGAAACACAGACTCCGGCCAGTAGACGCAAACCGTTTGATTCGCGTAGGTAAATGGTAAATCCACCTGGTATGGATGAGGTTTTGATCCGCTCTCTATGGCCTCCCAATGATTTCCATAATAATTTGGGGGGGAAATGGGAATATTCGGCACGCTTGGCAGGCGGTTTTGCGATCGCATTTTACCTAATTATCTTACAATTTTCTTTCCACCACATACGCTATATTCACATGAGTTTATGTATGTCTGTACCTATTTCATCATCATCAGCACATACTTGTCCACTGCTGGACATAGGCCTCTCCAATTGCACGCCACTGTGATCTGTTTTCGGCTTCTCGCATCCAGCTTCTGCCAGTCATCTTGCGTATATCATCAGTCCACCTTGCCTGAGGGCGTCCTACACTCCTTTGTACCTATGTATTCTACAGTAAAAAAAAAACTTATTTCAAAAGCCTATTCTTTTTACGGAACGAAAATATAGGTACATAAACTAAACTGACTCAAGGCTATACACGTCATGGCTCTGAATGAGAGAACCAGAATTATGTAAGCCCTGACTTACAATGCTACAAGGATATATTGGCGCGTGTCTAAAATATTTTCCGTCCAATTTCAACCAACCGAATCTTGTTTTCATATATAAAAACTTCGTAATTATCACAATGCAAGCATAAACAGAACACTTAAAACATAACTAAAAATGTATCAATACAACAGTACAGAGAAATTACGTTAAATTATTTATAACACAGACGCCAAAATATCCTTGTCATTTTGAACTTAACCCAGCTAAATTCCATACTAACAGAAATGGTTAAATAGCTAGCTACATGATACATGTGTGTCAGTCAAATAGTGTGAATTGATTATACCAACCTTGACATATTCACACACTAATGAAACTGGTTTGTGTTTGCAAAGGACATAGTTAGTTCTACGCTCTCGTACTAAGTTTGAACTTGGGCCGGTATTCCGAAACGATAAATCCGCGCGTTTAGCGTGCCACTCCATAACTCCGGGTGGACCGATTTCGATAATTCTTTCTTTGTTGTGCTTATTAATAACAGCAGAAGGTTCTTATGAAAGAAAAAAATGGCATCCACTGCTGGGCACAGGCCACCCTAGATATTCATATAAATAGTTAAGACAGGACAACGACTGTCGAGTCCACTAGTATGAAAATAAACTTTAAACACCTGAATTAACCTATGAATGTTCAGACGTATACCTACGCTCTAATTGATTTTGAACTTTGTCATCAAGTATTAGAGTTCAAAATAAGGTGTCGGTCTCCGAGTAAGACGGGTTACAATGGTTTAAATCAAACAATTTTTACTCTACAAAATATTATCTAAATTGTGATTAAACGTTTCTGAATATCACCGTTCATACAAAAGTGATTATTCTCCTTTGAAACTGATTGAAGGACGCATGAATTGATTTTAAAAATACTTAAGTTCGTCATTAATTAATACCTTAAATATACATTTTTTGTAACAAAAAGCCGTCTTAGTAATTGCTACGCTTCTATAACTGAACAAAAAAAACTTGTTCTGCACACGTTTTTTTTTATCACACAATTTTAATTTAGCACATACCCACATTCAATTGGCTATGCCCAATGTCATGCAATTCCGCGCTTCCCATGCACGAATCATACATCAAATCATCTAAATATACATACCAACCACTTTAGTTACGCCTACAAAGGCAAACACACGAATTGTTGGCCAATGAGCGGGCCGGAACGCACGCACACACACACACAAGTGTGTGGATGGACATAGCATGGCGTGGTTGTGCATAGATAGCATGAATGTCACGAAATCATGTGAGCTCGTTTTCTAGGTTTAGACACAGGCGGCGAGTAAAATAGGCACATTCGGGTGACTATGATTCTGTGTCGAAAGTATAACTTTTCATTTTTTTAAAGAAACGCGCACGCAAAATGGTTATAGTACTAGGTGTATAAGTAATATGTTATGTTAATGAAATATTTATTGTTATCTATTATTTAAAAATGTAATTTTATAATTTTGTTGCCACACCCTAACAGGGTTTGTTCTTAGATTTAAGACTTAAGCCTTGGGCACACCAAACGCGGGTCCTGCGCGGAGCAGCGCGGCACCCGTCACACCAAAAGCAGGGCGTGCGCGGCGCGGGAGCAGCGCGGGTACGCGCTCAAACTGCTTTCGGTGTGGCATGTGATAAAATACAGAAGCGACAAAGTAATACAGCGCCGATGACCCGCGCTGCTGCCGCGCTCGATCTGTAGCGACGGGAGCAGCGCGGGAGATGCGCGGGTCCGCGCTGCTTTTTTAGTGTGCCGTGCTTCATACATTTCCCTGAATTACAAACATCGCGGGTCCGCGCTGCTCCCGCGCCGCGCACGCCCCGCTTTTGGTGTGCCGGAGGCATAACGCAATAAATAAATACTGAATACTGAAAAAATGGTCGCACACTTGCATGCGTGTTGCCTATTGTAGTATTAGTAAGTACTGTATCTGTTAGTTAAATGTTTTTTTTTAAGGAAACGCGCACTGACATTATGTTAATAGTTTAAACTGGGTTACAGCGCTAAATTAACCAAAGACAAGGATTCAGATTACCTTAGTTATTTGCTCGTATTTTATTTTTCTATGATACATTTTTTGTAGTCGCCATGTTAATTTTGCGTTGCTTCTTCACACCGAAATTCGGAAGGATTAGGTTAAACTTCACGGTCTAAGGAGAACAAACTCTATGTGCATCCAATTTATCACCTATTTTTAAGTAGGTAAATTTTCTTCAAATTACCAAATACATATTATTACGTTTTACCAAATTTGGCACGTACCTACAAAATGAAAACCTCATTTGAGTAAAGATTTCTTTGTGCCCATGAATTGGGTTGGCATATTTTCATGTGAAAAACCATTTGCACGTAGCTGCACACTTCGTCAGTTTCATAATCTTCACAAAAAAATAAAACACAATAAATAATATAAATAAATACACTACACGCCTTTAAACCCAAAGAGGGGTAGGCAGAGGCACTTGCTAAAGCAAATAACCACGGTTCACCAAGCGAATTTAACCCAACGTGACAGGGGGTGAGCCCATCGCCGTTATAGGAAAATAAAACACATAAAAAATAATACACTTATCTACGATTCCACGTGGAAGCTTAGTCACCCCAGCTGACCTTGCACGGTCGGCCTCGGTGCGCGCGCGCAGACGCCGCAACTTAAAGCGAGACGAGAACGAGACTCGGTCGTAATGCGTAAAGACAGACAGACAGACAGACAATAAACTTTACTATCGCTATCATTGTTGGTACTATCTAGAGGTGTACTGAGCTTTGTGCAGCGTAATAGAGTAAAAATAAACACATACACTCACGCTTGTCTCACAGACGGGTAAGTAGATTACAGATGTCCATTTCTCACGATCTTGACTTCTACTTCATACTTCTACCTAATCTAAGATCAAGTATTTCTACATTGTATGTAGAACTGTATGTGGTCCAGTTGGTTGGATACTTGAATCGGGAGGTCGCGGGTTCGACTGGACGTGTACCAATGGGACTATTTTTCACAGTGTTCGCAACACAACGCTCGAACGCTGAAGGATAAACAAATTCCGCTTTCCGTTCTTCATCATCATCATTTGGGGGGAAATTACATTAATCACCACGCTTGGCTGGCGGGTTGGCGATCGCAGTGGTGTTGTGATTTAACTCACAGAGAGCGCTGCTGCCCGTCCTCTGGAGAGTTCCCTCGGTCGTCTCTTACGACCCCCTCGACGGGAAAAATTAGGCTGGGATGGTAATACATATTGTATTCTATTCGCAGTCACCACACGGCAAAATTGTTTTATGTTAAATTAATATAGAGGTAGTTTCTTAAGTTTATCAATAGGTACTAACAATCCATGGGTGTATTTTTTTTGATCCGAAATAAAGATTATATTATTATTATTAAAAATGGCTTCCGCTATTAAACGTTTTCATTGTACCTAGTAGTTACATTATGAAGAGAGCCACACTTTTATAAGAAACTAGCAAACCCGGCGAACTCCGTTTCGCCACCAGATGGGTTCGTTTCGTTTACCCGCTTTTCTGTTGAATTTTTTCCTGAATTTTCTTTGCTATAAACCTCACGGAGCCCGAGACTTTTCCAACGAATGCAAAACCGTGGAAATCGGTTCGTGCGTTCTGGAGTTATAGCGTCAGGGAGGAAAACCCGACTTATTTTTATATAGTAGATATTGGATATATTTTAAGCCTAAAATTTTGGAGTTGACGGTAACTAACAAAGAAGGCAGTTTAGCTTACATGCCAATAATGTGTGCCACTTAGTTTGATTAAGTGTTATTATTGCGATCTCATTTTTATTCATTACTAGCTGACCAGGCTGATTTGTTGCCAATATCCATTATGAACGCAAGTATTTTTCTGCTAAATGTACATACGTATTATACATACACACATCAAAAGTGTCTAGGGATCAAGTACATTTTAGAAGATTGCAATTAAGAATATATTTTACAAAAACTGAATTAATTCATCATTTTTTCAAAATGTGGTGATAAGTCATCGATACAGGCATGGGGAATTAGGTAGGAGACCAATACAGAAGATTAGATTTGATTTAAATTAATTAGATTTTTTTAGAGCTAAAAATGTTCTTGATCTCTAGATACTTTTGATGTGTGTATAAACCACTCTCAAGAATCACTCTATCTACTGAAGTAAACCAAAATACGTTGCGTTGTTTTAAATATCCAAGCATACATAGGGATGGAAAACGGGAGGCGACTTTGTTTTATACTATACTATCTGAGCCGGCAAACTTTGTTTTCCCAATACACATTATTAATAGTGTTCCAATGCTATTATATGCGTGTATTATTCATATAAACGTTCCTAAAGAATAAAGAAAACCGCATCTAAATCCATTGCGTAGCTTTAAAGACCTAAGCATACATAGGGACAGACAGCGGGAGGCGACTTTGTTTTATACTATGTATTGATAATTCATAATTATTAATATTATTTTAATACAACGCAATGAACTTTTTTCAACTACTTTTTAGCAACCTGGCACATTATAAATTATGTGTTTAAAAAAACATTATTATGAAAAAACTATTATTTTTGATTTGCGTATTATTAGCCATAGAACCGATGACCGTTGGGGAAAACGAGTTCTCGAGTGGAGACCGCGTCTCGGCTAACGGAGTGTAGGACGGCCTCAGGCAAGGTGCGCTGATGATATACGCAAGATGACTGCCAGAAGCTGGATGCGAGAAGCCAAAAACAGATCACAGTGGTGTGAAATTGGAGAGGCCTATGTCCAGCAGCGGACAAGTATAGGCTGATGATGATGATATACTTTATTATGTAGAATTCACTATAAAACAATTATAAAGTATTTGTTGTACGTCGTGGATGACTTCTCACAGATTCATGTACTTATCGTTTACTGTATAAAATAGTGAGGACTTGATAGTTTGTCGAAAAAAGAACTTCACCACTATAAAGTCATCAGCAGAAAGGAGTCCAGATTAAAAACGTCGGTAATATTTGTCCATTTCTCCATTTGCGGACTAGAAGATTGATCACTGCTAATTGAGCACAAACAAAACGCTTTCGCAAATAAAAGCGGGAACTAAACGTGGCTGGTCATCCATCAATGGGCCGTTCACGTCAGTGGGGAATATTTCAGTTTCTTTTTTTTTTTCATAATGAGAACAGTTTTTTACTGACTTTGAACTAACTGTTTGAATCGTCGTTAACCTTTTTGCTGTGGGGTGGTTAGAAAATTTTTGATGGTGACAAAATTGGTTTTAACCCTTAACTGCATGATTTTTTTTTGGTCTGAATAAAAAATACCTATCCTTCTTAAACAGATCATAGTGGCGTGCAATTGGAGAGGCCTATGTCCAGCAGTGGCCAAGTATGGGCTGATGATGATGATCCTTCTTAAATTATGTGGCCTGCATCATGGGAAAAAATAAATAATTAAAAGTGGTCTAAAGTCAAAACTGCGTTCATACGTATTTAACAACCTTTGACAATAATATAGAACAAAAATCTGTAGATGGGACGGGTAGAAAAAAAAATTAGAGGAAAATTATACTGATGATTAAGACGCGGGAAACCTTCGTGGATTGTGTGCGTCTTATTGTTTAGTTAACATGTAATAATAAATAATAATAATAAGAATCGTTTATTTGCCAATAATTAAAAAAAAGAGCGGCTGGTATTTACCGTCTTCTAAGCCTATCGTAAACTAGTTAAAATAGCCTCTACTGACATCTCCGCAAAACTCCCGAATCCATGGCATAGCACAAATATCTAGGTCTGTATCCAACATAACATTGCTTGTAGAACACAAAACAGTTATTACTTATATATTCATATTCTCACATTACATGACGTAAAAACTCACTAAATGCATTAAGTAAAAAAGTGGCATTTACTCCACAAACGACAACGTCAATTAAACGACCATTTATGTTCTAATACACTATTTAACAACACTTTATGGTCACACTACTCGAGAGTTAGTTGTGTCAATGTCAAATGAGTCTTGTTGTTTCTTTAATTTGAGCTCAAAGTATTTCTTACTACACACTGAGGGTAGATCAGTGTTCCATGGTTCTGTTCGTTTGCATAGTCTGTTTGCTTATGTCCCTGGCATTGTCAAATAGCTTAAACAACGATGTTCGTTAGCTATTTGCAAATACATTTGAACCCTGCGTTGAACGAATTGTTTGTACGCTTCCGTCATACACACCAGTTGGTGTGCACACCATATAGGCAAAAAGACACTGCCTACCTTAGTATTTTGGCTACCCGACCTAATAATACAGTTATTGCTAGATCGTTTTTTGTTGTACTCACGACATATGCTAACGAAGGTCCTGTGTTTTGTTGGTGAGTAGATAAGTAGGATTTCGTAAAGACAAGTTACCTATACATAGGTGTCAATCCTTGGGGATTACTGCCTACCTTGTCGTAAAAGCCAGTGCACGCCACTGCTATACACACTATATATATAGCTTGACCCGTCACTACTTATCTATTACTAGTGGACGCCCCGCGATTTTATTCGCACAGTTTCTGTATTGTAATAAATAAATACACTTCACGCCTTTTAAATCCCAAAGCGGGGTAGGCAGAGGCACTTGCTAAAGCAAATGCCCACGGTTCACCAAGCGTATTTAACCCAACGTGACAGGTGGTGAGCCCATCGCCGTTATAGGTTTCACACACCTTGTGGTGTGCGGGTTTCATCACGATGTTGTCCTTCACCGTACGAGCGTTGTGTTGCGTAAATAGGCTCTGAAAAAAGAGTCCCATTGGTACACGTCCAGTAGCCGGACTCGAACCCGCGACCTCTCGGTTACAAGTCAAGTATCCGACCAACTGGACCACAGACGCTTTTCTTTTCTGTATTAATTTCTATTAAATTGCAAATTTACAATATTTTAATAATCTTAAACCTTTGACAGACATTAAGTTAAAATAAATATTGAATTCAATTTCTCATTTCAAACAACGTTCCGTCTCCCGGCCAATTTCATTTGACAAAGTTTTCATGCGATTAACTCTTTCCCGGACAGTAAATGGCTATAGGCGTCATAACAATGAAGCATCTATTGTGTCTATTTTACTGTCCACCAATGCGTTAATCACCATTCTCGGTGTTAAGGTGCGATGTGATCCAGGATGGAGCATGCTAGCCTATTAGAAGACGAACTATGCTCAAGCGATACTTGAGTACTGATTATTGCTTCAGAATACGGGCCTTTCTGTGAACGTTTACGAACCTACTTCAAGCAACTAAGTATTGATAGGTAACAATTGGCAAAATGTAGGTAATTCGCACGAATTCAGCCATTTCCTTAATCTTTATAGCGCTATTTTAGTACTTATCTAGTTTTACGTAGTTCCAGATAGTGTTCTCAGCTGAACCTAACAGCTATCTGTGATAAGATAGGACAAATACTTAGTGCTTTCGCAAGTACCTTATCGAGTAGGTTTGTGTTCTGCGGGCAATTACTTACGTTGCATAGGACAGACTATTTTGTACCTGTTGGTAATTCTTTTTATTATGGGTCGTGTCTTATACTATTGTATATCTGTATGTAATAGCACTTATAACGATGAAATAAAGACGTTTGACATGAATTCAAAAATTATTTATAGGCGTATTCTTAACAAAAAAAAAATATTAACAAAATAATTATTTTCTAGTTACTGTACTATAACAAAAACGGTATTGTTATCGTTATATTATTAAGTATTTAATTTTTTCAGCACTTGGTGTATCCCGCAAGACTCATGATGTACCTCCTATAGTCTGTATTAATGTTTCATCTTAACATTGTTAAATGCAATAAAGAATTGAGTATTGAGTAGTAGTTGAGTAGTAGTAAATACATAAATTTCTCCAATAAATGAATTTTAAAGGCTGCTATATTTTCCTTTGGTAACCGAAAATAAGGATTAGTGTTGGTATTCAGTACAAATTTAGATTGTAGTGAAAACGATACGGTGAAGGATAACATCGTGATGAAACCCGCACAGCAACCCTATAACGGCGATGGGCTCACCCCCTGTGTCACATTGTGTTAAATACGCTTGGTGAACCGTGGGCATTTGCTTTAGGAAGTGCCTCTGCCTACCCCGCTTTGGGATTAAAAGGCGTGAAGTTTATATATACCTAGTTTATATATATTACTAGTGGACGCCCCGCGATTTCATTCGCGTAGTTTCAGTATTTTTATACAAACTATAACACCCTGTATAGAGCGACGCGACCAACAGGATCGGGGTAAAAAGTATCCTATGTCCGTCTCCCGGTTCTAAGCTACCTCGCCACCAATTTTCAACCAAATCGGTTCAGCCGTTCTTGAGTTATAAGTGGAGTAACTAACACGACTTTCTTTTATATATATATAGATGTTTTCAGGTTAATGAGACCTGGCTAACGATTGATTTGCCATAAACCTACCATCGCCATTTTGGCACTCTAAAGTTTGCCTTTAGTGTAGTTATAAAGATCTAACAGGGACAGACAGCGGGAGGCGACTTTGTTTTATACTATATATTGATTAATAATTAACTTACGCAATTTACCTTCTAAATGTCAACTTATAGCTTCATGCAGTGTATACAATTAACAGCTGCGTCAGTTAGCCATAATTATGTATGACAAGTGAATAGTTGAATATTCAGTTTTGTCACTTTTTGTATGGTCGTTGTATGTATTGTATTTACATATCGCGATATCCTTGTATGGTGTTGGGTCTTGGAGTCATCAAGCAGTATTTATAAATGCTAAGTTACATAGATCGTTTTATACATATCGGGTTGTAGTGCTGTGTTTGTGTTGGGCAAGTGGCACTTAGTTAATTTGGTACTTGCGAATCGATAAAGTGATAATTTGTCCACTCGCATAACAAAATGTATGTGCACCCTACAATGCCTTATTGACTTCATTATTTTTTCGTGTTGAATGTGTGTTTGCTTTGAGTTTGGACATTAAACTAAACATCTATCGACGAATAAAGAATTAGACATGGTGTAACATTTTTTATTTTGTAAGCTGAGTTATGATCTTTGAATTAAATAAAACCGAACATTTTCCACAAAATAGCATTAAATTTCATCACGAATGGTTCTTGCTTATATTGGAACCAGAGTATATTATGATATTATGTACCGATTAATATATTTCTATAAAGTAAAATATAATAAATTAAATTGCAACGCCTGAGACAACCCGGTTGTTACAGTTAAATATATACCTATCTAATCTCTAAAATTTAATATTGTTTTAATCAAGCTTTCGTTTCTAATTACACAACACTTTGTTTAAAAATTGTTGAAAAGAATGTCTATCAAAAATACGATTTCACTGATATTAAAAGTTTAAAACGGATATTAAATGTTGAAAATCAAAAGATAAGGATCCAGCTTACCTTCGTTGTTTGCTCATTTGTTTCAAACTTTTATGTCAGTGCGCGTTTCCTAAAAAAAAGCTTTAACTATTTCACTGCTCACTAAGATAGACATTAGACGCTCATGCAAGCGTCATTCAATTCCATCAGTCATGATTTATAGAATGACTACTAATAC
>SJJU01044901.1:0-14224 GCA_012932125.1 Conopomorpha cramerella | reverse complement strand
GGCAGAGGCGCTTGCTAAAGCAAATGCCCACGGTTCACCATGCGTATTTAACCCAACGTGACAGGGGGTGAGCCCATCGCCGTTATAGGGTTCACACACCTTGTGGTGTGCGGGTTTCATCACGATGTTGTCCTTCACCGTACGAGCGTGCGTTGCGTACATAGGCTCTGAAAAAGAGTCCCATTGGTACACGTCCAGTAGCCGGACTCGAACCCGGGACCTCCCGGTTACAAGTCAAAGGTCCGACCAACTAGACCACAGACGCTCTCGCACAGAGGAACTCATGATTTTATGTATGTATGTATGTATATCTCCACACGAAATCTCATCTACACCCTGAAAAGTTTACTCAGTTAGTTTTGTTAGTTAGACACTGAAAGTTAGTTTCGCGTGGATTCCGAATATACTCATAGAATATCCTAGGCATTTAGGCGACACTCGCGTTCCTGCCGACTTTCACGTGTAGTTTTTGACAGTTCTCTATACAACGTTAAATAAAAAACGTTAGCGATCTCGAGATAATCACTCAGCCCATGATAACAAACAACATACCCCATGGAATCCTATGATAAAAACGTGAAATAATTTTCACGCTCTTCTGCTGCTTGCAAATTTTTTTTAAAGCTACCCTTCGTCTCGTTTTCGACATAGGGTTCTTTGCCGAAAGTTATTCGGTATCGTGGTCTAAGTAATATTCTCCAGTTTCGTCAACGTTTTTGATTTAACGTTGTATATAATACCTCTATATATAATAAATCCCTGAAGTCGATCCTCTGCGTGTTCTGATCGAATACGACACGCAACGAGGACATATGGGCACAGTGCGATGCAATTCCTATGGGGGAGGAGATTGCACAACCCATATGGCGGTGGATTGACACGATCCGGAGATGGGAATCCAACAACGCGAGCATCGTGTTCCACTGGCAGACTGTGAGAGGTCGTCGCAGGCCAGGCACATGTAGCGGTGTGGAGGACAGAACAGCGTGCGGTCATCTAGTAAAGTCCTGTTCTAGCACAAGGATACCATAGGACTTAAGTACAGCTATCGAAATCGGCATTTTGAGAGCTCATTCAATTGAGAATGATTTCTTAATAGAGCTAGAGTCGCTTACTCGGTACGTCAGTCGACGAACACATTTTTTTTTATTAAAAAAGCTCGATACTGGAACCGTTTTTACTACTTAAACATAAATATATTGTAAATATTATATTTGACATTCCTAGAAAACTTAATTATACGCCAGATACTGTAAGACATCCCCATCAGGTGCTTCAGTTTCCATTACCCAAAACCGAAAATACCGTGAGCATATGTAACAAAATTTCCAAATGTGCCGCCCGCGCGCCCTCCGCCGCCGCAACGCCGAAACCCTAATAAAAGGCTCTCTATACCCAACCTTTCCAGCTGAGTTCACGCCACTGCCCGCCTAGGTGATTCAAGGTACAAGCAAGGATTTAAAGATAAGCAATAAAGACTAACCGGCAAACCTTTCACGAGGCTCACTCGTATAGATTAATGTTCTATTTAAATGTTTACTTCGGGAACGGATGGATTTAATCGCGATAATAGCTAACCGGGAAGGCTTAGATGTGGAGAATAAAAAAAAACACTTATTTGTTACGTTGTTCCGGTGGAAATGAAATATTTTAGTGCTCAAATCCCCGCGATCATTACGCAGACGGTAATCTATCTCGTTGTGGTCAGAAATTTGAGAATTCTTTTACTTGAGTACTTTTATTATTTTTCTTTATTTACGGACTGTTTGTGTTTGTCTCAAAGTATTTAACTGTATAAAATACTTATTTGTACTAGGACTTTAGTCCCTTTAGACATCTAAAAGAAATAATTGTCTAACAAGTAAATATTGTTGGTGTCAATTTCACATTGTAAATAATAAAAATAATCAGTCTAATATTTGTTTAAGTAAGAATTCGTGGTGATTACTAGATATAATTTAATAGGTCTAACAAATAATAGCAATAAAATGTGTTAAGTAGTTATGGACTTTCTTTATGTCAGATCCTAGCGCCATAAAACACACAGTGATATCCTATTACCAAACGTGTGATTTTTTCATTTCTAAATTTCCTAGGGTACTTTATTATATACCTACAGTTAAACGACAAATTATCGACAAGTGTTCCCAACCAAATTGTGTTATAAAGCAGACACAACATCCAATGTCATAGATAATAAACTGTCCCGATAAATCGCAACTCGATACTTTGTACGCTCGCGTTTCACCCCAGTGGTGATACGCCCTCGCCAAGTGTGGGAGTTACATTTACACCTAGCGTTGTAACACTATCGATGATATAGGAAATCATATCGATAATATACACCCCTATCGATATCGAGTAAAAGTCGATGTCAAGTCACGATAAAAGAACTACTTAGTCTCAACCCGTTGTTGCAATATTCAGCATCAATACTTAAATATCGATAGTATAATATTCTACCCAACGCTTATCCAGGTTAGCCATCTCACTTACGTGAAAGGGCTCTGCTTTTATTATATTAAATGCATATATATAGGTATTAATGACTATTAGGTATAATTACTGTCGAGATTGTAACTGAGATATACCTATGCACGAAAATGCTAACTATCGTATCTACTATCAACAATATTATTCTGCCTACATTTTCCAAAATCTTTGAGCGGGCAATGTGTAATAGAGTCTATGACTACTGTGAAAAATATAAAATATTTACAGACAGTCAAAATGGGTTTAGAAAGAAACGATCAACCACCTTAGCAGTTTTCAATTTTGTACAAGAAATACTAAATATAATAAATAATAAAGAGTATGCAATAGGAATTTTAATCGATTTAACTAAAGCTTATGATAAAGTACAGTATGACATTCTACTTAAGAAATTAAATAATGTAGGTCTTCGAGGTAATATTTATAATTGGTTTAAATCGTATTTATTTGAACGCGCTCAGGTAGTAGAAATTGAATATTACAATTACAATACTCAAATTGTAGAAAAATATCAATCTACACTAAAACAAGTAAATGCTTCTATTCCACAGGGCAGCGTAGCTGGATGTCTTTTATTTCTTTTGTACATAAATGATCTACCAAAAGCAATAAAAGAGATGTGCATACTGTTTGCTGATGATATTTCAATATTAACTAAATGCAAAAATAGTACTAACCTTAATAAAAATTTAACAAATATATTTAATAACATTACACTATGGCTCAGTGACCACAATTTACAACTTAATTCCTCTAAAACTAAAATTATGATTTATCATCCTCATCAGAAGAACAACCTTGATTTGAAATTCCAATACAAAAACACAGATATAGATATTGTTACCAGCTCCACTTTACTGGGGATAGATATAGATAAAAATCTAAACTGGAAAAATCACATTCAGAAATTATTAAATAAATTATCTAAATTTAGCTATGCCTTAAAAGAAATTAAATTAACCACTGATTTTAATACCGCACTAACGCTATATTATGCCTACGCGTACTCTTGGCTTTCATATGGTGTAATACTATGGGGAAATAGTTCTGAATCACCGTCAGTGCTCGTAATGCAAAAAAAGTTAGTTAGGACTATGGTCAATATCAAACAAACAGACAGTTGCAAGCCGTTTTTTCAAAAACATAAAATACTTACTCTTCCGTCTATCTATATATTAGAACTCTGTAAATTTGTAAGAAATAACCCAACATTATTTAAGTCTGTCAAAGATATGCCATCTAATTACAACACACGAAAAAGAAACCAATTGCCTACCTCAAATCTCATAATACACTCCACTAGTCCTCTAAAAATGGCAATAAAAATTTATAATAATTTACCTGAGAATCTAAGAAATATAGAAAATAATAAATCTTTCATACTTAAAGTAAAAAACATTCTATTAATTAAAAGTTACTACAATGTCAATGAATACCTACTAGATACAAAATTTGAATAAAGTAAATGTTCTAGTCAGATTACACAACTAGATAGATACCAATAGAAGCAAGTCTGTGTTATATAAGTATAAAATACAAATAAATTATTATTATTACTAAGATCTCTTGTTAATGGTAAGTTGTTAAGTTTCAGATATTAATATGTTAGAAAGAAATAGTTAAGTAAATATTATAATTATAAAGTAAACACACCTATGTTAATACATACATATAGGTCCCTATACTTACACTACACTTAAGTGGTAGGTACCTACACCATATATTCATATACACACTCACACATACATAAATACACACACACACACACACATGCATGCATACATACATATACACACGCACACACACTCACCACTACTTAAGATTAGATTATAAGTCTTACTATAAGAATTGCTGTGTCCTACAGGATCTACAATGCTTGTACAATCCATATATGTAACACCTTTTATACCTACCATTGTGGAACGCAATAAACTTATTGAGTATTGAGTATATTCCTCAATATACGAATATTGAAACTATCGATAGGAAATCGATCGAGCGACTAACATCCCTACTAACGCTCTTCAACCTTAATTCACTGAGACGTTGGTATCGACAAGGATTCTTATTGGCACACAATATTTTTGGAACAGTAATACACTTCTGCCATCATTAACGAGGGCCGAACTGTTAGTGGAGATGACGTCATATTATAACACTGTACATAAACCATGGAAAAAGTATCTTTAGTACATTGATGGATAATCAATGCCTACAAAATTAATAGAAAATGCGTGAACCACGCACCACTGAGGTGCACTTTTGTAAAGATTCACTCTTTTGCTTACTTATTTTCATATGGACATATGTACAGTCGACCAAGAATCTGCTCTACCACCCTAAGGTTGAAACTCATATGAATGTCATTAGACATGAAGGTTCATTGTTCACTTGTCACAATATAATAACTCTACCTTATTGATGTTTTAGTGACACAGGAAATGTCATCAAAACTGATAGACCATTTTCTTGGCCGACCGTACATCGACCAGGTTGGTGATGTCCTGTCGAAATAGTTCTCGAAACCGGAGATCGTGTATATAAAGATGAAGCGAAAGTGGTATGCCAGCACCGTGACAAATAGAGATCTGTAATTTCGGTGCATCCTTCTTGGGAGACAAACATGAAATGTACGTATGTATGTATGTAATTTCATATTTTACTCTTAACGAGAGTTGCATCCATTCTACGACGATTTCATTGTTTATACACTCATTGCACTCATTATGAGTTACCCGCAAATACATATGATAGTTACTCAAGTGTGATTACTAGGTAAGTACTATACGATAGTACGTTTTTCTTCACCGAAAGCCATATAAACCACTTCTGCAACACTACACCACCTTTTTTATTGACGAGAGAAAAATCCTCATGGACACCCTACCGCCATGGGGCCAGCGGCGACGCGGTAGTGTCAGATATCGCTGATGTTGTACGGGTCCTGGGCACCCAGAGAACAATCTTCATGTTCACACTACACCACCTACTCTTAGTGCATCTGTTAAACACAAATTGTCAATGTAGAAGTGACCTAGGAAGGGTCCTAGATACTATTTCGGATGTACTATATAAAAAAAAGTCGCCTGCCGCTGTCTGTCCTTATGTATCCTTAAATCTTTAAAACTAAGCAACGGATTTCCATGACATATTCTTTAGAGAGATAGTTTGATTCTTGAGGAAGGTTTATATATATAATACATTCATATAATCTGTGAAACATTGTCAATAATGTATTTTGCAAAACAACGTTTACCGGATCAGCTAGTAATGTACCTATGTGTAGTGTATTATTTCATATTAAGTACTTATTGAGTTGCGCAACCGTGACCAGAATATCTGGTGTGACGAGACTGATTCGTAATTTTTGTCACGTGTGATCAAATGAATACGTGTGAAATAAATACATAAGAGTACTATGAAGGGTTTCTATTACGCATTTGGACAGCATTTGTATTCGTTGTACATCGTCCTAAACACGTTTAAAAAGACGTAATTAGCTCTATATAAATAAACCTCTACGACTACAGAAAAGGTAAATAAAGTCAGCTCAGATACGCCGGTCCAGAACGCTCGCATGTTTGTATAGACCGATTGAGTAAGAGTTGGATTGGTGCATTAATGAGTATTAAATTTCGTCCACGTAGAATTTCGTTTTTATACTGTACCTATTTTATATTTATTAGGTTAGAAAAAAAAGTATCACGCATAACAAGTATTCATGGTATGGACCCGGCTCAAATGAAAACAAACATTTATTTTTAAAGCAACAGTTGATCAGATTCCGGCAACCGGCGAAGCAGTATCTGAAGACTTTGCATGTTGTACAAACAGTTTTCAAAAGCATGGGAATGCAGCCGTGGTTGCCGGCGGCGGTGGCGGCGGCGGCGGCGGCGGCGGCGGCGTAGCCATGTGTCTACGCGGCTACGTCTACGAGCGACCATATGGTCGACGGCATGCCTCGGATCGATATCTCGTGCACTCACCGTGTTCATCTTGAAGTTCAACTTCCTCTGCAACGCAGTCTCCAAATGCAGCGCCATTTTCTCACACAAATATCTATGCTCTCGTTACAAAAGACACTATAAACATAATCTAGTGAAACTGTGTGAAAGCTGTAAATTCGCGTAGTTGTAATAGCGTGCGGAGCGTAGCGGGTCGCGTGCTTCACGCAGCCATTTTAGTTGGCTGTCAAAAGTTGCCGGTGTCTGCCGCGCGGCGCTAGTGTGGCAATCGTTATATTCTGCGCGGAAATAGTACAAACGGGCTACATTTAGCACTGTTTTGGCGTTTCAAGCTGAGCCGGTTGTTGCTGTGTATTCTTACAATGTAGAGTCTATAAACATTGCAGTGTGGGCACATGGAGACGCCCACGCGAGTGCGAGGGCTCGGGGCCGACAGAGTTCAACTTGTATTTAAGTATATTTAGCCGGCGATGCAGGAATTGCAGTTTGCACTTTAGAATTTTCTTCTTCTTGAGAAGGTTTTCTATGTTATCTTGTTTTGCTTTTTATGTTTAGGCGTGGTTGAAGATAATATAACGTACACGTATTTAGAACGTATCTGTTGATATGCTACGTGGTGCGTAACTATAGTATAGAGATAAGGGACATGTTTTCAAGAAATAGAACTGGGAAAGATATTGCTCTAAAAATATCATTGCTTTCTGTCCAGACCTACGTTGCGAAATTCAATTTGCATCATGCTATAACCCGATAAACTTTGAAACTAAACCACTTTTCCAGTCAGCACAAGCCATGTATATTTTACATCATAACAAATTTTTGTGCATATAGCAATTGCTAGGTTATCCTAAATCTAGGAGATATCACGTCTTCGAATGTTCTGTTCACCCTATTCGGTTTTAAGGACGCTAGTGGCCAAGCTATGCATAGTCAGGGATTTACGAAGCAAAACACTTCCGGATTTCTTAACATAGCTGAAAGTCATTATTGTTATAGTTAATAATAAATAGACAGTATTATATATAGTTAAAAATATTATCTTCGTCAGTATTGCAAGAAAACTCGTGTATCGATGAAAAAACTAAAATCATATGCGGTGTTTGCACTCATCAAACGCATGACACAGAAATAACATTCCTTTCACTCAACGTCCATCATTTCACGCAGTTTTATTAAAGAACAGGTACGTATAATCAAAGACTAATGGAGAGGGCGTAAAACTATCGACTCAATAAAAATTCTATTCTAAAAATTTTTAGAAGAGGTCCTATATATAGGTCTAGGTGATTTGGTATTTTCAATGAATTCTGTGAAAATATTCAAAAAATTTAAAGTGAAAATAAACAGAAAATAAAAAAAATACGTATTGATTATCAAAGCTCGTGAAATGCGTGACAATAAGTTAACTACGGAATTATAAAGAGTTAAATTTAATCACTATCAAACTTGCTTGGAGTGGAGTATGCATTGTATGATAATGATTTATGATTATTAAAATATTATTTCGATTTTAGTTAGAGCGGTACTAGGCACTAGTAACTTACTTATTATAACTAACTTTCTTATATAAGTTACTAGTGGACGCCCCGCGATTTCATTCGCGAAGTTCTGTATTTCATACAAATTTTAATACTCTCTAATCAAAAATTTTTTTACACCCTCTATGTGGCGACGCGTCACACAGGGTCGGAATAAAAAGTATCCTATTCCGTCTCCTAGTTCTAAACTGTGCCGTTCTTAAGTTATAAATGGTGTACTAACCAGTTTCTTTTTTATATATAGATAGTTACGCCATACTTCACCTTTATTTATTTAAGGTTAAAAGCGTATCGCAATACTAATAATCGGATTATACATTTTTACTTACGTTGTCCCGTTTATTTTGATCACAGAATTTGTGGACAAAACACAAATATAGGTAATATTTTTTTGAGCTTATGTTTTACCGATTATGATCGATCTCCGACAGACGAACAGTTTCGACAAAATCCGTTCAGTACTTTTTCTGTAAAGAAATATCAAACATATGTAGGTACAAACTTACATCTCACGTTTCACTCATCACATACTTACTCATAAAAAATATAATATTAGAAGAATGATTGTGTAAAAAGAGTAAAGTACAAGTAAAAAAGAGCAGTTCTTTTTACAAGTACCTATTTTTTATTATTCTTTTATACAATTTGTTAGCCCCTTGTTACTGAGAATAATGTACGTCGTATTTTCCACTTACGTATTTTCCCCATGCGTTGCTATTAAATTCCATTCAAAAGGTATCCAAACAATAGACGTACTACCTCCATACGTGGAAATATTTTATCTATATCTAACTATAGTTACTACGAGGATCGATACTATTATAAATTCGAAAGTAACTCTATAAACATATGCGAGCGTCTGTGGTCCAGTTGGTCGGATACTTGACTTGTAACCGGGAGGTCGCGGGTTCGAATCCGGCTACTGGACGTGTACCAATGGGACTCTTTTCCAGAGCTATGGACGCAACGCAACGCTCGTACGGTGAAGGACAACATCGGATGAAAAACCCCGCACACCACAAGGTGTGTGAACCCTATAACGGCGATGGGCTCACCCCCTGTCACGTTGGGTTAAATACGCTTCGTGAACCGTGGGCATTTGCTTATTAAGCAAGTGCCTCTGCCTACCCCGCTTTGGGATTAAAAGGCGTGAAGTGTATTTATTTTTTTAACTCTATAAACACTGTAAGTAAATGTCTGTATAAGTAAGTGTCTGCCGGTCTGTCTCGCTTTCACGCCAAAACTACTGAACCGATGTAAACCATTTTTTTAAGGAAACGCGCACTGACATGATATAAATTGTCGCGCTATAATACCTGTTTTAAATATTTAATACGATGTAAACCAAATTTGGTATAGGTACAGATAGTTTAGAGCCTGAGAGAGGACATGCTTTTTATCTATACCCGTAGGATGCATCACTAAATAGACGGTGATAGAGATTGTATGAAATAATGAAACTACACGAATCCAATTTGGATGTTTGCTACGAATAAACTCAAGAACTACTGGACAGATTTGCTACCCCTGTGTAACAGAAGATATTTTTCCCGAAATTCCGAAGGGATCGTAATTAAACGTATGTAACACCGCGCATCACAGATATGCTATAACTTGTGAGTTTATTGTTAGATAGCGTTAAATAACTACCATGTGTTCCTCAAGTGTCATTAATTATTCTGTTATTTATTGAAAAACCAGCAGTTTCACAAAGTTTCATAAATGCATGTTTTCATCGCTATCGCTTTGGGCTTTGAGTAATAAATTTGGGTCTTGTGTATATATAATACTAGCTGTACCGCGCGGTATTACTCGCGATAAAATGTAGCCTATGTTATTCAGGAATAATGTAGCTTTCCAACAGTGAAGTGTTGTCCCGTTCCCGTGGAAAATTTGTGATTCCGAACGTTTGTTGATAGTGCATTGAAATAAAGCTAATACCACACAACATTTTAATAAATTACCTCCACCCGCTTAGACACGAAGAAGTAACAATCATATACACTCACACCTCGCACCTTCGCCTTTGTAATATTACTGTGATGTACATACATACATACATACACTTCACGCCTGTCTCCCAGAGGGGTAGGCAGAGACTACAGATCTCCATTTGTCACGATCTTGACATACCCCTTTCGCTTCACCTACATTCATACATCTTTTCATACACGACCTCCGGTTTCGAGTACTTTTCACGCCACCTTCGGTCAGGACATCACCAATCTGGTCTTTATTGTCCTTCTTGGGGCGACCTCTACTCACCCGGCCCATTACATCACCCATATAAATCTCTTTCGTCAATCGACTTTCATCCATTCTCTCCATATGCCCAAACCACCGAAGCATGCCCTTTTCAATCTTGGTCACTACGTCTTCCTTCAAACCGCAACTTTCCCTTATCACACTATTCCTTATCCTGTCATTCAATGTCACGCTTTCATGCTCCCGCAATGACCGCATTTCTACGGCATTGACTTTACTTTTATGCTTCTTCTGCCATACCCAACTTTCACTCCTGTACATTAAGGTAGGGGCCAGTACAGCGTCATGGACAGCCAATCTTGCCTTTTTCGACATGAATTGGCTCTCCATAACACTGCGAAGGGCACCGTTAACCTTATTACCCGCACTCACTCTTTCTTTCAATATCTTTGTCAAAACTTTCCAATCACTTGTATAATCGAATCCCAAATATACAAACTCATCCACTTGTTCAACTTTCTCAACGTCAATCATGCACTCACAAATTGTCCTTTCATTATTTTCGACTACCATTACTTTGGTCTTACTAGCATTCACTTTCATTCCTTTCCTTTTCAATGACTCATTCATACACTTAATCATCTGCTGCAATTCATACGCCGACGGTGCAAGAAGAACTTGATCGTCAGCATATAAAAGGCATTTGATGTGATGTTACTGTGATGTATACATAGTTTTACCAACTGGTTTCTGAATCTTACACAAATCAAAAGTGGCAAGGTATCAAGTACATTTTGGAAGATTGCAATCAAGAATATATTTTACAAAAACTGAATTAATTCTTAATTTATTCAAAATGTTGTGATAAGTCATTGACATCATACAGGCATGGGGAATTAGGAGATTAGATTTGATTTATATAAATTAGATTTTTTTTAAAGCTAAAAATGTTCTTGTTCCCTAGACACTTTTGATGTGCGTAGTTCAAATTTTCAGGCTGTAAGTATTGACACGTCTTCACGGAGGCCTAAGCTCAGCTGTGTATGTCAGTAAGCTGGTGATGATGTTGACCTAGGAGTTAATAATGAATAAGTAAGGTTAGGCGGTTTTTCTATGACTGTTATTAATGCGCCGAGAGGCAGGTAGCGTTTGGGTTTTGATAGGCTTTTCCCCGAGGGCCAAGTCTGCTACACTCTAGTAGTTGCGTGGCTCTGGCATCGTAGCAGCCATCGTGCATAGCTGTTTTACTACTGACGACAGCGAAATAAAAGTAACGAAATAAGCAATGTATATCGTTTTCCGCTACGATGCCAAAGCGATGCAACTACCACAGTGAAGTAGACTTAGACCCCTTTTTTATTCTGGGGAAATCCGTTATGGATACCCCACCGCTGGCGGGGACAACGGCGGGGTTATGTGGGTGCGAACCCACTAAAATCCCACGGTGACCACTCGCGCGTTACCGCCGGGGCCCCCGGAACGACATTAGCCACTACACCAAGGGCGGCCCCAGCCGCGCTAGGCCCTTACGGACCATCTCCGGCAATCACGGCGGTACCAGGGTCACCGCGGTACCGCCATCCTCCTCGGGGACCGTAATCACCCCCGGTGACCGGGGGTGTTTTAGTGGACTCACTACATATCCTCGTCGAATTCGAAGGGATTCTCCCCCGTTAAAAAAGAAAGGCCCCTGGATAATAGATTGTTTTTCTGTAAAATATGAATAATCGAAACTTTTAAACATTTTTTTTTGTTTTAGGAGTTGTGGGCTGTACAAAAAACCTGATTACTGTACTTAATAATTAAGAAAAAACGTCAGATGAAAACGCCTAAAAAGCAAAGCTTATAAAAACTTGTCATGTGTTTCGGTAATAGTTAGCCATTTGCATTTTTTAGCATAATTACCTCCCGTAGCTTCATTTTACGATGATCATGTTGTGACTGCGAATAGGTAACAATGCCCCCGGATGCTGCGCCAGTATATTCTGATTAGGCAGCAATATTTTACGTTGCAGACATCAAAAACATTACCAAGTGTAATACGGTACATATGTAGGGTAGATTCGCAGAGAGTTTTACGCGCCAATTCATGAATGTTACTGTTGTGCTGTTAACAAAGATTAAAATTACAAATGTGCAGTTTCACTGTATTTTATTTTCGTAGAGCAAAGTAGTCTGTTCTACTCGTAAAATTCTAGTACGTGGTTTGCTTTTAAAATGTTTCACATTGTCTTATTAATACAAACACAACGCAAGCACATCGCTGCTTAACACCAGACTGGATGCTGATGAACTCTTGGATATAGTAGCTCATGCTGTTCCGGGAACTCCGGCAGAAACGTACGATGTGATCACCGTGGGCACCCGTGGGGTTTTAGTGGATGCAACTCCCACATAATCCCGTCGTTGTCTCCACCAGCAGCGGCGTACCCATAACGGATTTTCCCAAGATAAAAAAGTAATGGTGGATAAACGCTTGCTGTCTGTCCCTGTGTATGCATATTTCTTTAATACTGTGCAACGATTTTAATTGCGGATTTTTTTTATTAGATCAAGTGATTCTTGAGAAAGGTTTATATGTAAAACACAGATCTTAAACACAGAATCACTGTTAATAATGTATATTTAATTTTGCAAAACAACGTTTGCCGAGGTAACGGTAGTTTACAATATAAACAAAACGTCATTGAACCACCATGTTCAACATGGTCACAAGATGTCTAACGAGAAGAGTCATGGGAGTAGAACCTGACCACCACATGAGACAAATGCGGATTAATAGACAGCAAATATATATATATAATATCAACCACATTAGGAACCCAGAGGTAGTTCAAGTTTCCGTTACTATACGGAAGTTGTTTACTCCATAGATATGGATGATGATGATATTTTTAAAGCCGCTCAAAGATGTTTAAACTACCAACTAACAGCTTTCTACCTGAAACATGGAATAACACAACTTAAAAAACGATCCCTCTTTCACCTTGTTTATGGTGCAAACCTATTGGTAGATCAATATTCAAGTAAACTAACTCTCCCGACAAACATTCCATTTGCCATAGTAAGTCGGCTTGTACTCCGTGTATAGCAAAAAATACTGCTCATAGGAGTAACAGAAATAGATAGTATCCGATTCTCAAAACATCCATCTTCGGATGGATTCGGATCTATGGATCGGAGAAGTATCGTATAACTAAAAATTGTGACACAAGAATTTTATATAAAAAATAAAACGTCTTCCCGAGACCAGTGATGCTTAACTTCGATAAATCAATTCTAACCGGCGCCTGTCTGTACAGATATTTCACACCACCTCAGTAATTGTTCCAAAAATAACTTATCCGTGTGATCTGGGGCGTAAAAAGAATGCAAGTCTTTGTATTTTGCCGATGTATGTCGTAAAAAGCTACCTAAAGAAGATTCGGGAAAAGAAATTATTGATTTATTGGATGATGTTTAAATCTCTTATCGCGTATATTACTTCTATTTATCTTTTTAAGTGCAAATTTACAGCCTATAAGTTTCTGGGGCATACAATGTATCCAAGTCCAGAGCTATAATAGTATTTCAATCAACCACTGAAGCAACAATCTGACAGACAGATAGACAATCTAAGAATTTTTTGTATGAGTTTCACTAAAGTGCAAACTATAACGGTGCTTTAAGCTATTAGTACTGTTTTCATAGCATACATTATCAAGCTTTCATCTAAAATTTGAATCCTGCCGTTTTGAATTTAAAAGGCAAAGTTGTGAGAAAGAGATTTTAATAATAAGTTGAGTTGCCGCACTCAAAATTATGCAATAAAGTGTTTCTGAGTAAAGTTTTCGCTGAAACCGGAATACTTATTACTTCTCCATTCGTATAATTACTTGCTGAAGTAAGTTTGCTGTTATTTCTTTCTTTTTGGTGCAAAAAAAAATGTTTTTAAGGTATACCTATTTTGCTATTCGTGTTAAATGTCGATAAGAGTTTTTTTTAGGTATTATTCCTTCTGTGTTGGTATCAAAAGTTTTTCTA
>SJJU01044899.1:2335-14439 GCA_012932125.1 Conopomorpha cramerella | reverse complement strand
ATGTCAGGGGTGTGCTGTCAGAATGTACGAGAAATGAGTTGATCATAGCGCTAGGGGATTTTAATGGAAAAGTGGGTATACAGCGTGATTTGTATGAAAGTGTTCTGGGCTTGTTTGGTGATTAAAGAGTGAACGAGAACGGTGAGAGCCTTCTCGAGATATGTATGGAGTGGGACCTTGCTGTGACAAACACCAGGTTTGATCACAGGAAGATCCACACGTATACTTGGCAGCGGGGTGTAGATAGAAGTATGATTGACTTTGTGATTGTGTATGGACGACTGAAGCAGCATGTGCTTGACACTAGGGTTTATCGTGGTGCTAATGTTGGGACCGATCATTATTTGGTTGTCAGCCGAATTAGTGGTTTGTTCCGGGGTTGGCGTCATCGGGCTCCTGTCGTCAACACAGGCTTGCAAAGAATAAAAGTTGATCAACTCCGGAAGGATGACGTGAAAGAGAAGTATGAATCAATGCTGAAAGAAAAACTCAGTATAGTGAATGAAGAAATAAAAGAAGATGAGATAGATAATGTATGGAATGTTTTAAAAAATGGTATGGTTGAGATAGCCACTGAGGTATGCGGGGTGCGAAAGAGGAAGAATGTCTCCAGAGACTGTGAGCTCTGGTGGGATGAGGAAGTAAGCAAGGTTGTGAATGAAAAGAAAAAGGCATGGATGGATGTGTTGGCCCTGAGAGCCAACACCCAAGCAACTAATGTGGATGAAAGTGAAAGAAAAATGTCGCAATATAAGTGCTTAAAGAAGAGAGTGAAAGAACTGATAGTACGTAAGAAGATTGAGTTAAAAGAGCGGAATAAAAAGAGGTTCTCTGACAACTTCCAAAATAATATTCGGCTATTTTGGAAACTAGTCCGGTCAGCCAGAAGTAAGTCAGAGAATCATAGCATGAAAGCAATTAGAGATAAGAATGGAAAAATTTTGAATGTAGAAAGTATGATTGTAAGAAGATGGAAGGAATACTTTGAAAATTTGTTTGAATGTAGCACCGCGTCGACTTTGGTTGATGCGGTTAATATGGATGGCGAAGAGAATAAAAGTGAGATTCATATGAATGAAATTTTCAAGGCTATGAAAGGAATGAAAAATGGAAAAGCGGCTGGGTATGATAGGATTTCGCCGGAGATGCTGAGGGCTGGGGGTGCGGTGGTGGCGAACCTGCTGTACCTTATTTTTAATGCATGTTGGCGATACGGCCGAGTACCAAGTGATTGGTGCAAAGCCGTAATCGTTCCCCTGTATAAGGGTAAGGGTTCACAGCAGGATTGCAAACATTACCGAGGAATCAGCCTTCTTAGTATCGTCGGCAAAATGTATGCAAAAGTGTGATCGAAAGGGTAATACGTGAGACTGATGAAAAAATCTGGGATGTACAAGCTGGTTTTAGGAAGGGAATGGGATGCACCGACCAAGTCTTCTCTTTGCGCCAGGTGACGGAGAAGTTTTTGGCTAAAAACCAAAAGGTTTTCTGCGCTTTCATGGACTTAGAGAAGGCTTATGATCGGGTACCCAGGAATGAGTTGTGGACCTTGCTGCTGTCCCGGTTCAAGTTGGACAGGACCTTGGTACGGGCTTTGAAATCACTTTATGATGATTCCAGTGCCTGTGTCAGGGTAAACGGGACCTACTCAGACTGGTTTGGCATCCATAGAGGTGTCAGACAGGGATGCGTAGCGTCTCCGTGGCTGTTCAATCTGTTCATGGACAGTTGTTTGGAAGATCTGAAAGGTCGTGATTGGGGTCTAGATATGGGTGGTTTAATCATCAAATGCCTTTTATATGCTGACGATCAAGTTCTTCTTGCACCGTCGGCGTATGAATTGCAGCAGATGATTAATTGTATGAATGAGTCATTGAAAAGGAAAGGAATGAAAGTGAATGTTAGTAAGACCAAAGTAATGGTAGTCGAAAATAATGAAAGGACAGTTTGTGAGTGCATGATTGACGGTGAGAAAGTTGAACAAGTGGATGAGTTTGTATATTTGGGATCTCTATTTACAAGTGATGGAAAGTTTGACAAAGATATTGAAAGAAGAGTGAGTGCGGGTAATAAGGTTAACGGTGCCCTTCGCAGTGTTATGGAGAGCCAATTCATGTCGAAAAAGGCAAGATTGGCTGTCCATGACGCTGTACTGGCACCTACCTTAATGTACGGGAGTGAAAGTTGGGTATGGCAGAAGAAGCATAAAAGTAAAGTCAATGCCGTAGAAATGCGGTCATTGCGGAGCATGAAAGGTGTGACATTGAATGACAGGATAAGGAATAGTGTGATAAGGGAAAGTTGCGGTTTGAAGGAAGACGTAGTGACCAAGATTGAAAAGGGCATGCTTCGGTGGTTTGGGCATATGGAGAGAATGGATGAAAGTCGATTGACGAAAGAGATTTATATGGGTGATGTAATGGGCCGGGTGAGTAGAGGTCGCCCCAGAAGGACATATAAAGACCAGATTGGTGATGTCCTGGACCGAAGGTGGCGTGAAAAGTACTCGAAACCGGAGGTCATGTATGAAAAGATGTATGAATGTAGATGAAGCGAAAGGGGTATGTCAGGACGTGACAAATGGAGATCTGTAGTCTCTGCCTACCCCTCTGGGAGACAGGCGTGAAGTGTATGTATGTATGTTACTTCATCATCATCATCATCATCATCAGCCCATACTTGTCCACTGCTGGACATAGGCCTCTATGTTACTTAACATTCTCAATTTTCGTTACTTGTTTATAATCATAAATACTACTTATGTCACATAATATAATGTCAACAGTAAGTACCTACCTACCTAGGTATATTTTATTTGTAAAGACTTGATGGTGCTAGCAGTAGAACATGTTTGGGAGATTTAAAAAGAGACTGAACAATCCCTACTTATACAACAATCATTATTGACTCTTTGTTATTTTACTAACCATATATTCCCAGTTCACAACATTAAATATATAGTACTTACCTACTTATGTGAACTTTTTTTTTAACAAGTTAGATTATTAAATGGATCTAAATAAAGGTATATTGTATAAAAAGCCCATGTTATGAGGTAGAAAAATAAAACAATTATGTTATTTTACATATACAATTTAATACATTTTACTCTGCGTCCAACTTAACCGGTCTCCCGCTAATAAACCTCTATGCCTAGTTGGACAAACAGTATTTATTAATATTGTATGCTGACATAAGTGAACTGACAATCTACAATATTTTCACGAATTTTAGTCACAAACAAGATTCATGTGCCAGTAGGTAGCTCTATAAGTTATGTGTAAAAACGTTGATAAGATCGTATGGAAAAACTAACTATATGCATTATCTAATAATTGTAGTACTTCTATTTATCCAACTTATTCTAGTAACGGGAACCCTTTTGGAATCTAATAATGCGACTATAAGCCATAGTTTTTAATATACAGAGGTAAGTACTTCGTAAATTTACTAAAAACATGTAAATAATAAAATCATTCATGTTAAAGATTTGAATTACATCCATAATTTGAATTACAAAAAATAAACATTTGCACAATAATACATACATACACTTCGCTGTCTCCCAGAGGGGTAGGCAGAGACTACAGATCTCCATTTGTCACTGTCCTGACATACCCCTTTCGCTTCATCTACATTCATACATCTTTTCATACATGACCTCCGGTTTCGAGTACTTTTCACGCCACCTTCGGCCAGGACATCACCAATCTGGTCAACATATGTCCTTCTGGGGCGAACGATCAACTGATGTGCACAATAAAATTACACTTTCGGTCCGATCCGCCTTCGCACAAGTACAATGCTGATATTGTTTCTCTACTAAATTGTGCTATGTTACACGCATTATTATGGACCTTCCTCTGGAATCACTCAATCTATTAAAGAAACCGCTTTAAAATCCATGGCGTATCGTCTCTATCTATGGCGCGCCCGTTGGTGTAGTGGCCAGCATGTCTGCCTCTATTCCGCAGGGTCGTGGGTTCGATTCCCACCGCTGACAGGTACTTTGGTGACGAGCTTTTAAGTACTTGTTGCATGTGTCTGGCTGTTTATTTATATAAGTTTGTATTTAAGAGAAGAAAAAAACAAGAAGTTCGCGGGGGCAGCTAGGCTACTATATAAAAATAAGTCGGGTTTTCCTCCCTGACGCTATAACTCCAGAACGCACGAACCGATTTCCACGGTTTTGCATTCGTTGTAAAGGTCTCGGGCTCCGTGAGGTTTATAGCAAAGAAAATTTAGGAAAAAATTCAACAGAAAAGCGGGTAAACGAAACGAACCCATCTGGTGGCGAAACGGAGTTCGCCGGGTTTGCTAGTATATTTATATTTCTATAGGTATGTAGCATATAGGGAACGACGGAGGGAAACATTTATTATTATGTTTTATACTACTATCTTTTATAGACTTAAATCATTAATTTAAATAATGGGATTTAAATAATTTAATATTATCATTTCACTGTTTACTGTATCTATGTTTCTAACGTTGCCTCTTATCTTAGAAAAATGTTTCCTATCGCAAAGCGGAATCTTAAAGAGTGTCAGAGACGTAGCTACAGTAAACAGTGTAGGTATATACCTTCGCGAATATTTTACAAAGGGCCTGTGCAAATTACAGTCACGGCCCCCTAAAGTATGGCGCAACGTCTACAAAACAAATGGGGGTGCGTGTCACTTTGCAATTTGCCGGAATTGCCGATGGCGTCTGGAATATATTATGACTAGCTGTACCCCTCATTCCCTTCTAAATTCTGTGATAGAACATGAACCTATGCTTTTAATATCCCCAATATTCTGCGTTCAAAATTTCATGACGATCGGTAAGTAGTTTTGGTAAAAAGCGACAAACTAACATCTTTATCTTTAAACGAGCAATTCTTATCTAATATAATATATATAATAATATCTCGGAAACGGCTGCACCGATTTTCATGAAATTTGGTATGTAGAGGGATTTGGGGGCGATAAATCGATCTAGCTAGGTTTAATTTTTAGAAAACATCTTTCCAACCGTGTTTTCGGCATGAAAAATTGCTCAAATTGTTAATACGACTCTTACTGACATCTATTGCCGAGTAGTAATACTATGCTATACGTAGGAAGGTGCGGGGGACGTTTTGGTTTTGAAGTAACTAGAGATGGGGTTATGAAAAAATCGAAGGAAAATAATCGATTTTTTTTACTTCGAGCGAAGCTCGGTCGTCCAGGTGCTTGACATTAATAGAGTTAGTAGTGGTAAAGTCATAACCTTGGTTCTATTACCATTCAACATCCATTGAAGGTCCTGCAGCATTTCTGCTATAATGACGATGTCCTCTGCAAATCGCAAGTGAGAGATGTGTTCGCCATTGATGTTGATGCCACGTTCTTTCCAATGTAGTTACTGGAACATGCTCCATTGAATTTGTGAACAATTTCGGGGAAATAACATCCCCTAACATCAGTCCTCGATGCAATGGTATGTGACATGTCTGCTTATTTTGTACTTGAACGGACACATAGAGACATCTTATCACTTGGGGGTGTAGCCAGTCAACTTGGCATCGTTACAGAGACTCCAGAGCGGACCAGATCTCAACTGAGTCGAAAGCCTTCTCAGATAGTCCACGAATGCTAGACACAGGGGCAGATTATATTCTTCAGTCTTCTCTATGATCTGCAGCACTGTGTGGATATGGTCTATAGTGCCCTAACCGCACCGAAATCCAGCTTGTTCGAATCTCGAGTCTCGAATCTTCGCCCAAGACGGTTTGTAATAAAATTCTTCAAACAATTTTAACACCGAACACATGAACACAATATTCATATTCTTAGAAAACGTGATGCAAATTTTAATGTAGTAATGACGGTTACAATTCGAACATTTATTTTATGACATTCAACAGGGAAGTTTTAAACTTTGGTTGTAAGTTGACCTCATTCTTTCACTCGGCTGTTTATATACGCAGAAATTAAGACTCTGATACCGCCTGGCGGCAGCGGGCGGCGGCAATCTATTTTTTGCGTAACCCCTTTTTATTCAATCCGCGATATTTTCGGAACTAATGGGTAAAATCGATTGCTGTAAAGGGCAATAATAATCTACTTTATATATTCTATTTAAATAACGTATTATATTTGATAAAGATTTATGTTATCTATGCCAAAACAGCTTCGCAAATAACTGTTTGTTTTTTTTCATGTTTTATTTACATTAAAATGATTATTGTGGATTAACTGTAAAATATAAGTACTTTTTTATATAACTTTTTAAAATCTCTGATTGCTTAGAACATAGATTTAACGTATCTTGTCTTAACGTGTTAAGCCAGCGCACGCAGGAATATACCACAAGATACCGAATTTTTCCCTATCCTTCATATTTATGCTAAAACGTAACTAATTTAAAACATATCCACGAAATGTATAGCCTATATGTTATTCTAGTTTATAAGCTACAATACTGCCAAGTTTCATTAAAATCCGTCCAGTACTTTCTGCGTGAAAGAAGGACAAACATCCATCCAGACATCCATCCACACTTTAGCATTTATAATATTAGTAGGATTACAATGTAATGCATATCATTATAATTTAATAACCTAACTTTGTGTTGTGAATCAAGATATTTGTGAAATAATAAATATTGAAATAAAAATAGTGGCTGTCCGTTGTTGTTGAGCTAGTTATAATTTTTATAACTGTTATACATTGTTCTTTGAGTAAACGTTTAATTGATATTTTTTTTTATATTTTCAAGTGGCGAGTCAAGTTTTAAAATACAATAACAGTCTTTCCAAGTACCAAATACTTACAGAGGTTTCCGATCAACGGCAGTCATGTTTAATTCATCGATAGAAAACCTGTTTGGAGCTAAGCCAAACTGTTCAGCCTTCTTAGAAGAAAATTCAATGAATTAATCTGCCTCCACCTCAAGATATCTTACACGAGACCGAGATTGGTTATTGGTCAGGCCACATTCCTCGGACTATGTTTACGTTTAGGTTCCCGCCTCCGAGATAAGTATCAAATTAGACCAATTTCTTCTTAGACTGTTTCTAACTGCAAATTTTAGACATATTAATTATTTTATAGTTGGTATACAGGGTTCAATAATATGGGCTGATGATGATGATACAAAATTACTACTATTCCAGAAAAGGGTTAAGTTTAGTCCAGACGGTCTTTACTAGATTAGTCGTGGGAAAAGTTTGCGAGGAAGAAGTTTGTTGAAAGCAAAAAGTTTTGAAAATTAAAAAAAAAACTTTTGAATAAATCTTTAAGAAAAAGTGTGGCAGTAGATCTGCAGATGAATAAATAAAACATTTATGTTTTATTAGCTATTCATAAAGATATAACACGTTAGTGTTCTGTCTAGAATATCGAAATAAAAACACTCCCAGGTCGTATGAAAAATATCGCTTCATACCTTTTTTTTATCGTGGGAAATCCGTTATGGATATCCCACCGCTAACGGGGACAGCGGCGGGGTTATGTGGGACTCGCACCCACTAAAACCCCACGGTGACCACTCCCGCGTTATTGCCGGGGCCCCCGGAACAGCCTGAGCCACTACGTCCAAGGGTGGCCCCAGCCGCGCTAGGTCCTCGCGGACCGTCACCGGAATGGGGGCGATCTACGCAAGGTACTACGCTACCTCCAAGGCTGATCTACCAGAGACTTCCCATGAACGAGAGTCAAGAACGCTTATTGATCACTGAATGGAAATGCTACCCTGACCTGTTTCGGTAAAAGGATTCATCGAACAGGCATGCCGGAACATGGATGGGGATACCCAACCAATTGGCGGCATGGTTTTTCTCGGTGGGTGGTAACTAGCCGCGGCCGAAGCCTCCCACCAGAATGATACCTGGTTTGCACCACCCGGGGACCACGTGTGGGGTGTCGAAGCAGGATTTTTCCCACGGGCGTAGGTATCTCAGTCCCCAAAGCGTCTACTTTCATAGTGCGAACCACCAGAATGTGGAACGACTTGGCCGAGTCTGTGTTTCCTGCGCAGTACGTCTGAAGGTCTACAAGTCGCGGGTTACCTATTTACTTAATGAACAAGTGCGCTCCATCGTAGACCACATTACTGCTTAACATCAGGCAGAAAACGCTTGTATGTAGTGTTTAAAAAAAAACAAAGTTTAAAAACTCATATGACTTTATTAACGCGTAACTTTACACGCTAAATTATAACGGTATTTTATTTACATTTGCTTACAGTAATAAGAATAGGAATTATTTTAACACATGACTGGAAAATCTTACACATAAGTAGGTAAGTAATTCGTAAATGTATGCAAATAAATATTACGGTAATTATTATAGACTCTAGTACATAGTCCCTGATCGAGGATCTAGACGGTATAAACAATATAAAAATAAATGATAAAACAATTCAACGATATGTATAAGTATACACTTTTTGTATCTGGTAACATTGTACAGTGATTTTATTAACACATTGGCGGACAGTAAAATAGACACAATAGATCATTTCTTGTTATGACGCTTATAGGCGTTCATTGTCCCGGAAACAGGCAGCCGTACCCTTTCCCAGGCAGAGGTAATATAGAACCCACTTAATTTCGAACCATAGTCTGTTGGAATACAGTCTAAAATCAATGAATTTCAAACAAACCTTCTGCCTGTTGAAGAATTAAGATTACACGACAATTTAATCAATTGTTACGTTTATTTTTTTTTGTCTTAATTAGATATTATTAGATATAGTTATTACAGCTTAATAGCAATGGCACCCTGGATACAACATCAAAGTACGTTAAGCTATAAGTTAGTTACTAATTAGGAGTCAGTGGCATGCACTGGCTTTTACGACAAGGTAGGCAGTAATCCCAAGTATTGACACTTATGTATAGTTATATTGCCTTTGCGAAATATAGGTACCTACATATCTACTCACCCTCAAAACACAGGACCTTTGTAAGCATATTTCGTGAGTACAACAAAAAAAATCTAGCAACAACCCTATTAATAGGTCGGGTAGTCAAAATACTAAGGTAGGCAGTGTCTTTTTGCCTATATGGTATGCACGCCACTGCACACTGTTAGGAGTAATAAGTATAGTCCTGTTTTAATCATTGCAATACCTGGATGCGAGAAACCGACAACAAATCACAGTGGGGTGCAATTGGAGAGGCCTATGTCCAGCAGTGGACGATGATTTAGCTCGCATTGTTGATTCAGTTTTTTGTACTCGAATACATTTCTATCTTTTATTATATTATTTTGATTAGCAACACGCTTTAGTCTACTCAAACGGTAACGAAAACCCATGACCGATTCACGCGTATAAGATTCTTCCTTATGGACCGATTAATGATATGTTTTGTTGGCAAGAACATGTGCCAAGAGTGGTTCCATGATAAGGAGAGCAGGACATGAATATGGTATCCCAAAGAAAAAAATAACTACAATAACATGTGCTATAAATGCCAGAGTAACTGATATGCTTTAACACATAATTTTAAAGAAGTGCTTACGCAGATAGATAATGCACTAAGACGCACACAACAAATGCTTCAGCCCATCGCTAAAGGATTATGTTGCGGGCCCGTTGGTGTAGTGGTCAGCATGTCTGCCTCTGCTCCGTAGGGTCGTGGGTTCGATTCCCACCGCTGGCAGGTATTTTGGTGATGAGCTTTTAAGTACTTGTTGGATGTGTCTGGGTGTTTTATTTATATAAGTATATATTTAAATAAGTAAATATATATCGTTGTCTGATTTCCATAACACAAGTGCTTTAGCTACTTAACATGGGATGAAGACAATGTGTGTGTTGTTGTAAAATATTTATTGATTTATTTATCATAGCTCCCATACGAATGAACGAATGATTTTTTTTTTATGTTAGCGACAGGAATCGAACCCGCGACTGCCAAAGTAAACAACCCGAAAATCGGTCACCGTCTCTCCATCGGCGAGCTGCTTAACAGCCTAAACAAGTAAGATAAACTAACTTCACCCTGGCTCTGCAACTCGCTTGAAAATTAAGCTATAATTACTATTTCCATAAATAAATGTTATTACTGTACTTATAATGAATATTTTAATTGTTCTGGGTCATTTCACAGCAGGTTTTCATCCAGGAACTTCTCTATTGCGTGATACAAGTGCGGTCTCACTGAAGCTAGGGCGTGGTCCTCGTCCGTGTACGTCTGAAAGAAGAGTCATCATCATCATCATCATCATCAGCCCACACTTGTCCACTGTTGGACATAGGCCTCTCCAATTGCACGCCACTGTGATCTGTTTTCGGCTTCTCGCATCCAGCTTCTGCCAGCCATCTTGCGTATATCATCAGATAAGATCAGATAAGATCAAAGAAGAGTATTCAATCTTTATCTTTAAACGAGCAATTCTTGTATATCGTCCATCGGCAAGAAAAGTGTCATAACACGTTTTTTTACGTTTTTTTGTTACCTTTACAAAGTATTAATTTCTCCGAGTCGTACGTGCATTTACTAGAAACTAGAATAAATTTGCAATCGACAGCAATTACTTTACATTCTGTATGGAGTTTAAATCAAAAGTTATGGTGAAAATCGTAAAGAAAAATATTAAAAAGTCGATTTCCCAAAAAATACACTTTTTGTTTTACGACACCTTTCATGCCGAGGGACGATATATATATATATACTATATATATATATAATTGGAATCTCGGAAACGGCTGCACCGATTTTCATGAAATTTGGTATGTAGAGGGATTTGGGGGCGATAAATCGATCTAGCTAGGTTTAATTTTTAGAAAACATCTTTCCAACCGTGTTTTCGGGCATGAAAAATTGCTCAAATTGTTAATACGACTCTTACTGACATCTATTGCCGAGTAGTAATACTATGCTATACGTAGGATGGTGCGGGGGACGTTTTGGTTTTGAAGTAACTAGAGATGGGGTTATGAAAAAATCGAAGGAAAACAAACGATTTTTTTACTTCGAGCGAAGCTCGGTCGTCCAGGTACTAATCTTATTATATTGCGATAAAGTCAAAGAAAAGGTCAAAATTATTTATTTCATCCTTATAAGTGCTATAACATACAGATATACAGTAGCGAAACACAAAGCTTGATGAACGTCATTAATGACTTTACAACAAAAGTAATCGTCCCCGGTTCGAATTAATTTCTTTTACTGGCCAGAAGAAACGGGAAGAAACTGGCATCTTTTCAAATCGCCAAGGCTTACTGCTAAGTATACTTAACATAAATATGACTTAATACTATTTTTTAATGAAACGCGCACAGACATTATTACTCAATATTGTTCACCGGGTGTACAGAGCGAATTACATCATGTTCAGGAGGTACTAAAACGCAATGGATATACCAAGGTGGGAAGGCCCAGGCGTGCAAAGAGAGTAAAACCTTTAGAAGTGAATAGGCAGTTAGCGTTTATGCCCTATGTGAAAGGGATTACGGATAAAATTGGAACAGTACTAAAGAAATACTCCATCAAGACTGTATACACACCGTTGTCCAAAGTAGCGAAACATATACGCACTCCTAAGGACACTATTCCATTGAGCACGCCTGGAGTGTACAAGGTAGATTGCAGCTGCGGTAGCTCCTATATTGGTCAAACAAAACGCAGTATAGCGGAGAGAATCAAGGAGCACATTACGCTAGCTAGCGCTGTAAAGAATCGACAGATTAATAAATCCGCAATAGCTGAACACCTGCTGGAGAATGGACCGAACCACTGGATAGAACTGCACGATCCAAAAATTCTGTCGACAGAACGCCGATATTATTCCAGAATTGTGCGTGAAGCGATTGAGATCAACAAACACCATAATTTCAATCGAGAGGACGGATATAAATTGTCATCGACGTGGAAACCGGTGATAAACAAAATTAAATCTCGCGCGGAAAAAAGATAGCCTTGTACAGCCGATGTCATCAGTGTTGTGTGCCGAAATAGTGACTCTTTGAGGGGAGTTGCGGATTCGTATCAAACCAGGGAACGTCGCAGCCGCCGCACTCCAGTCCACTCGTGACCACGACGCATGCGACTGCGTCGAAACGTCGAGTAAAATAACAAAGGTAAGCTCGAGCTTGTCTTTGGTTATATTTCGCGCCTATATACCCGG
>SJJU01044883.1:0-10475 GCA_012932125.1 Conopomorpha cramerella | reverse complement strand
ATGTAGTTACTAGCTCAATCCGTCTGACTCCACACACAGACAGAGTAGCGAACTTCGGCGCAAAGCTCCGCGTGAACCCGCTCTATTAAGTACATCGGTTACGTTCAGTTCCGCTTTCAGAACAGAACTAATGCCTTCAGAACCGACTCTGATGTCCACAATTTGTTATCCAGCACACCTGTAACTATCCAGCTGTGAAACGCCTGAGCCGTAACACGAGTAAGCCAAGTATTGGAGACGGTTCAAGCGTATTAACAGATTAGGAAAGCGTAACTGCGCGGCAGTGAATGCATCTCTTTGGTTTACGACGAGAGATTAATAGGGCATAATGTTGGGCGAATCACTGCGCTAAATACAGAACGTAGACATAGACACATGATATCTATTTATATTTATTTACTAGTGGACGCTCCGCGATTTCATTCGCGTAGTTTCAGTATTTCATGCAAACTATACCACCTTCTATATAGCGACGCGACCAACAGGATCGGGGTAAAGAGTATCCTATGTCCTTCTCCTGGCTCTAAACTACCTCCCTGACAATTTTCAGCTAAATCGGTTCAGCCGTTCTTGAGTTATAAATAGTGTTACTATTTATTACACTATTTATAAATCAAGAGCGATTGAACTGATTTGGCTGAAAATTGGTGTATACGTAGCTTAGAACCAGGAGAAGTGCATAGGATACTTTTTATCCCATTCCTGTGGGACGCGTCGCTATATATTATATTGTGTTATAGTTTGTATGAAGATTGAATACTGAAAATACGCGAATGAAATCGCTGGGCGTCCACTAGTACCTATATACCTAGATATACAATAAATTAACCGTGTGGTGACGGCGTATAGAATACTTGGGTCACGACCCCAGCCAAACTTTTCCCGCTGTGGGGGTCGGAAGAGACGACCGAGGGAACTCTCCAGAGAACGGGCAGCAGCGCTCTCTGTGAGTTAAACCACAACACCACTGCGATCGCCAACCCGCCTGCCCTGGATTAGGCTTAACACTTATTGCGATACATTAAAATCATAGAAAAATATAACAATAAAAAAGAAACAGAACAAACTAAAAATAAAAAATAGGAAAAAGTTCTTATGTACCAAAAACACTCTTACTACTAAAATAAATTTATATATAAAAAAAATACAACACAGACACAATAATAAACGATAAAATAATAAAAAAGCAGTTTACCACAGAAATGCGTGCTGCAATTGTTCCTGAAAATGAGCTTCCGGCTCAGCATGATGACACGGTGTCCTGTGATATGAATAAAAATTATATATCATCATCATCATCATTATCATCATCATCATCAGCCCATACCTGTCCACTGCTGGACATAGGCCTCTCCAATTGCACGCGACTGTGATCTGTTTTCGGCTTCTCGCATCCAGCTTCTGCCAGCCATCTTGCCTATATCATTAGTCCACCTTGCCTGAAGGCGTCCTACACTCCGTTTGCCGAGACGCGGTTTCCACTCGAGAACTCGTTTTCCCCAACGGTCATCGGTTCTACGGCTAATATGGCCCGGCCCACTGCCACTTCAGCTTGCTGAAACGATGAGCCTCATGTCGGATCACTTCATTTCTGATTCGATCCTTCAGAGAAACGCCGAGCATAGCCCTTTCCATAGCACGCTGTGCGACTTTGAGCTTGTGGTCCAGCCGTGCCGTATTATTGACAAAAAAAATAGTCGTACATTTGACAGGTCAGCAGGTTGTACAAGACGTCATTTTTTTAAGCCCGTTTGAAAAAATATACGTAAAATAAATACAGAAACGACTAGTTTACGACTTAGCTTAAAATAACGAGTCGAGTTTGTTTGAATTCGGTGCCTTTCCACCCCCGCCCTCGACCAATTAAGCCTCCGGTAACAAAACATTTTACCACTTTTCATAATGTAATTAATCTGCAGTATTAATTAGTGGGCCAGCGGACCGGAAATCTCTGATAAGAGGTGGCAACTGAGCACTACCGTCGGATTGTTATGACGGTGCGAAATTACTGTAACTTCTCGTGTACTTTGCAGTGAGCCTGGTACGGTCGGCCAAGAAAATGGTCTATCAGTTTTGATGACATTTCCTGTGTCAATAAAACATCAATAAGGTAGAGTTGCGACGAGCCGTGTGGTGACGGCGAATAGAATACATGTGTCACCACCCCAGCCCAACTTTTCCCGTCATGGGGGTCGTAAGAGGCGACCGAGGGAGCTCTCCAGAGAACGGGCAGCAGCGCTCTCTCTGAGTTAAACCACAACACCACTGCGATCGCCAACCCGCCTGCCAAACGTGGCGATTACTGGCATTTCACCCCAAATGACGGATCTCATTGGGGGAGGCCCTTGTCCAGCAGTGGACGTTATGTGGCTGATGATAATGAAGGTAGAGTTGTTATATTGTGACAAGTGAACAATGAACCTTAATATCTAATGACATTCCTATGAGTTTCAACCTTAGGGTGGTAGAGCAGATTCTTGGCCGAGTGTACCTCAGTTGGAATGTATATCATTGTTTTAGTGTTCCGTAGTAAAATGACAAATAACGGAACCCGCTATGGAAGTCTGTGTGTCCTTCCGTAAGTCACAGCCACTTTTTTCTGAAACTTCGCGTCGCGGGTTCGAGTCCGTCTACTGGACGTGTACCAATGGGACTCTTTTTCAGAGCCTATGTACTCAACGCAACGCTTGTACGTTGAAGGACAACATCGTGATGCAACCCGCACACCATAAGGTGTGTGAACCCTATAACGGTGATGGGCTCACCCCCTGTCACGTTGGGTTAGATACGCTTGGTGTACTGTGGGCATTTGCTTTAGCAGGTGCCTCTGCCTACCCCTCTTTGGGATTAAAAGTCGTGAAGTGAAGTGTATTTATATAATTATTTGAAAAAAAATGTATTTAAGTATATTTCGTTGTCTGAATTCCATAACACAAGTGCTTTAGCTACTTAACACGGGATGAAGGCAATGTGTGTGTTGTTGCAAAATGTAAAATAAAACATAATTATATTAAATACAATAAATAACCATAATTCAAGTATTTAATTTCAATTACCATTATAACGGCAGACGAGGTGTCACCCTCCTTTGAAGTGGTGAACGGTGTGTGAATGTGCCTCTCCCTTCCCCTCTTTGGGATTAAAGGCGTGAAGTTTATAACTATATATAAAAAAACGATTTTAAATATTTGTGTCGTGCCCTTTGATTGAAAACCCCACTTGGATGTATTTATGTATAAACTCGACTTTTTATCCCCACTTTAAGCCTTCCTAACTTTTAAACAAATAAACTAATTTTCATTTAAACACAGATTCTGAATATACGTGTCGTGATCTGTATCTGTTCACCCACGCAAAGTTTAGGGGGGTAGAAAGTGGAGATGAAAAATTTTACTTCAGTAAATATGTCTAAGTGGGGTATCAAATGAAAGGGATTTGACTGTTTGATTAAGGGTTAAAATCGGATCATCCGTTTGAGAGCTACGTTGCCTCAGACAGACACATACACACACAGACACGTCAAACTTATAACACCCCGTCGTTTTTGCGGCGGGGATTAAAAATGACAAACTAGGAAGCCATATTTTTTATACGATGAAGGACAACATCGCGATGAAACCCGCACACCACAAAGTGTGTGAACCCTATAACGGCGATGGGCTCACCCCCTGTAACGTTGGGTTAAATACGCTTGGTGAACCGTGGGTACTTGCTTTAGCAAGTGCCTCTGCCTACCCCTCTTTGGGATTAAAGGCGTGAAGTGTATTTATTTTTATTTTTTTTTGTTTTTATGTTTTATACCTATCTCAGCGCTTCCCGCGAAAAACCCCGGCGCATTTACTATTACTATTTATTTTTCAGATTGAGCTGATGATTTTATTTTAAATTACCTTTTACCATACCACGAAACGCAAGTCAATTAAAAATATTGGTTTTAATTCATTAATGTATTTACACTTATTGGTTAATTCATTCTTCGTTATTTCATTTTCCCGATAGTATGTTTCAAAATATGAACTTGGAATGCTTTACCACTTTTATTAAATGCTAGAGATTCTCTTGTAGGGTGAATGAGCTTTAATAAATTAATATATATTGGGCACAATTAGTTTGTGTAGCTAATAGGGATAGGCAGAGGCACTTGCTAAAGCAAATGCCCACGGTTCACGCGCGCGTATAACGCAACGTGACAGGGGGTGAGTCCATCGCCGTTATAGGGTTCACACACCTTGTGCTGTGCTGGTTTCATCACGATATTATCCTTCACCATACGAGCGTTGCGTTGCGTACATAGGCTCTGAAAAAGATTCCCATTGGTACACGTCCAGTAGCCGGACTCGAACCCGCAACTTCCCGGTTGCAAGTCAAGTATCCGACCAACTGCACCACAGACGCTCTTCAAATACACAATTACATTTCGATAAATAGATATGAATTCCAATTTCCAACGGCTCTGCGTCAAATAATCCCACTGGTAATTTTAAACGATCTTAATTCGATTAGCCGATTGCAAATCGCTTTGATAGAACCTGCGTTTGTGACTACACAATAAGCACAATACAGATTTACCGTAGTTAACATTTCTGTGGTGTCATTGGTTCACCCTCTAAAAACATCCGGCAAAATGCAATATACGACCAATTCGTAGGTTAATGTCCAAAGCTATGTCTATTTGAATTAGCCGTTTAATCGTTTTTCGGAAATGTAAAACATAGCAGAGGAATTTATAATTCCGTATTAACTAGTTTTTTTTAAGCACGACTTGTTTGTTTATAAAATACACTTCACGTCTTTTAATCCCAAGCGTGGTAGGCAGAGGTACTAGCTAAGCAAATTCCCACCGTTCACCAAGCGTATTTAAACCAACGTGACAGGGGGTGAGCTCATCGCCGTTATAGGGCTCATACACCTCGTGGTGTGCGGGTTTCATCACGATGTTGTCCTTCACCGTACGAGCGTTGCGTTGCCTACATAGGCTCTGAAAAAGAGTCCCATTGGTACACGTCCAGTAGCCGGACTCGAAACAGCGACCTCTCGATTGCAAGTCAAGTATTCGACCAACTGGACCAGAGACAGACTTGTTTGTTTAAAAGTACAAATTGAACATGTAAACATGTTTTTCTCAATAATTGTCTTGTTGTTTCTGAAAACTTTTGCAAAGCGGTGTTTTGTGAAACAAAAAACAATCCTTCAAAAACAGTGGGAATGGAAAGAGATAGAACTAATTTATTCTATGATCGTTCGTCTTGAGAGTCGCTCTTTAGAGTTTTTTTTTAAACTATTTAGACGATATCTTGTATTTACAAAATATAGACCTTTATCTACTCAGTCACAAAACACAGGGCCTTCGTTAGCCTGTGTCGTGAGTACAACGAAAAAGGATCTAGCAATTACTCTATTATTAGGTCGGGTAACCAAAGTACAAAGGTAGGCAGTAGTTGCGAAGCTAGGGGGTAAGCCGGTAGTACATTACAAGCCTATGCCAGGTACATTATTTTTATCAGGTACAAATATTTTCAAGGAAATTAAGTAGCTAAGCTAGCTCAAATAAGTAAGACAAATAAAAAATCTAAATAAGCATTAGTTAAGTGCCTATTTTTCACGACCGGCTTACCTCCTAGCTTCGCCACTAGTAGGCAGTGTCTTTTTGCCTATATGGTGTGCATGCCACTGGCAAGTACCAATGGGACTCTTTTTGTTGTAAAATTATCCAAATGTAAAACGACCTACACCCAATGTCTTAATGTTATGTTAGCGCTTGTTCGTAAAAGTGCGCGTAAAAGCTTGCATGGATGTCTGTTACTTCACTTAAAAACTACTTTACAAACGGATTTTTATTTATTATATTTTATTTCTTTTATTTTATTTTAAAAGGACAACCAACAAGGACATACACAATACATGTATAAAATAGGCGACAAAAAGTGTAGGTGCTGCCTTAATTATAGCTCGTCACAGCATGGATTTTAATGAAATTGTTAAAGAAGAAGAACGTTTTTACAATAGGACAACTAGGAGAACGGCAAAACTTCATCCATACCAGGTGGATTTACGCGAACCAAACGGTTTGCGTCTACTTTCGTAGTGCGAACCGCCAGGATGTGGAATGGCTTGAATGTCTGTGTTTCCTGCGCAGTACAGTCTGAAGGTCTTCAAGTCGCAGGTGAATAGGTACCTAATGAACAAATATGCTCCATCGTAGACCACATCGCTGCTTAACATCAGGCAGGACTGTGGTAAAAAAAAAACTTTTAGTTTAAAGACATAATTAGGTTGTGTTTTCTCCCGAATTTCCTACCGAAAGAGTTAAATTGCGGATTACACAGCCAAAGTACATCTAGTGCTCCATATTGTTACAATGGAAGCTTAAACAAAGGACCAAACGCGACCCCACTAGGAACGCAGAAATGCAGGAGTGGCGAGAAATCACTTTCAATGTTCAACACTCACAGGCCGAGATACTAATCAAACTGCATCTCTTGTGTGAATCTCATCCAATGCATTGTCTTACTTCCGAGAAAATAAATCAATACCTTGTGTAAGGTGTCCTATCTCGTTGAAGTCGGCAATGAATAGTACATGCTTGCATGTTCTGAGGGGTTTAGTTACATAACCCACAGGGGAACTCTTTTGTCTTATTTAATGTTAATATCATTTAGTGCCCTTGAGCTGTTCACCAGTCAGGCATGCATCCGGCCATCAAGCATTTGTTAAATGAGTATTAAGTCATATTTATGTTAAATATACTTAGCAGTAAGCCTTGGCGATTTGAAAAGATGCCAGTTTCTTCCCGGTTCTTCTGGCCAGTAAAAGAAATTAATTCGACCCGGGGACGATTACTTTTGTTTTTAAAGTCATAAATGACGTTCATCAAGCTTTGTGTTATGCTACTGTATATCTGTATGTTATAGCACTTATTAAGATGAAAAATAAACGCTTTGACTTTGACTTTGACACGTCGCTGAATTTCGGTGAGATACTAGTTTTGTCACCGGAACACTGTTGTATTCGTACCAACATCGGTTGAAATTCAGATGCATGTTGATGACCTTAATATACGTCGGAAGAATAAGGTCGGATGTCTCGTATTGTTACAATGGCACGTCCGACCTTATGCTTCGGACGTATATTAAGGTTATTTTTTTTAAGGAAAATAAACTGTACATCAAAATTACTAACTTGCACACTTAAAAAGCCAAAGTTATCATCAGAATGGCAATTAGAAGACCAAATCGGTAATTTTGTCGCTAAGTCAGTATTTTAGTTAGGTTAGACTTTTTTGATGCACGTTTAAATACTATCTTTTTTTTAACCCCGACCCAATATATTAATTTGGATTATTTATTTTTCTATATAACTTTTTCTACTGCGGTGTGTGTTTCTACCTTAGCTTTTTCACCACAACTTGGGTTGACTGGTAGAAAATGCAATAGCATTAAGTCCGCCATTTGTAAATAAATTGTGCAATAAAGATTTACACAAACAATAAGAGGGGTGTTATAAGTTTAAGGTGTCTGTCTATCTGTGTGTTTGTGTATATGTCTGTGGCATCATAACTGTCGAACTAAGTAAAGCTATTACAATTTTTTTTTTAAAGCTGATTTAATCCAACGTGTTGTATATAAATAAATAAATAATACTAGTGAACGCCCCGCGATTCCATTCGCGTAATTTAGTAGTACCTACATCCCAAATTTCAAGTGTCTAACTTGAGCGGTTTAGATTTTTCATACAAAAGAATGTTCCCGTTTATTCCCGTTCCCGTGGGAATTTCAGGAATTCCTTTCTTAGTGCACCCCTAATGGCACCTAAGGTACGTCCGTACTAAATTTCAAGCGCCTACGTTTCGCCGTTTGGGCTGTGCGTTGATATGTCAGTCAGTCATTCAGTCAGCTTTTCCTTTTTAACCGACTTCAAATAAAAAGAAGGAGGTTCTCAATTCGTCTGTATGTATAATATATTTTTTTATGTATGTTCACCGATATTTTCGTCAATTATAGACGGATTGTAAATGGAACTGGAACTGTAAATATTGAAATAGTTAAAGATGACTCTGTTAAAGTATTAGGTATTCAGTTGTATTAGGTTTAGATTTTATTTTTGCATTCTGTTTATTTTTTCACGTCATGTAAGCATACATAGGGACAGAGAGCAGGCGACTTTATTTTATATATATTTATAAAAATCAATACCACTTTTCGTTGTAATGTTATAACTCAAAGCCTTTACCGATTTGGCTAATTTTGGTCTCGAATTATTCGTGGAAGTCCAGTGAAGGTTTGCACGTAGAGAAAATAAAAAAAAGTGACATTCACTGTTGGACACAGGCCACCCTGGAATTTATATACGTACTAGCTTTCAGCCCGCAGCTTCGCCCGCGTGGACATATTATATATATATATATATTGTTAGGAATATTTTTGTTTAGTGCTTTTTTCCGGGATAAAAATTACCCTATTATATAATCTGGACTTCTAACATTACATATGCAAAATTTTAAAGCAATCGGATCAGTAGTTACGGCATGAAAGCGGAACAAACAAACAAACTCATTTTCCGATTTATAATATTAGTAAGGATTAATAGTTAAGACAGAACTACGTCTGTCGGGTCCACTAGTACTATGTAATAATTTGACACGAACAAAAACAGCAGTGTGTTCGATATTTGAATTATAAATGGTAAAGTGACTTTGTTTGTTTGATTGCTTGTTTGTTCCGCTTTTACGCCGTAACTACTAAACCGATTGCTTTGAAATTTTGCAGGCGTATAGTTAGAAGTCCGGTTTAAATAATAGGGTACTTTTTATCCCGAAAAAAAAATTATATTCCGAGGGAAAACAAAAATATTCCTTTATGCCGTCGACGAAGTCCACGCAGGCGAAGCCGCGGGCGGAAAGCTAGTCATCGATATTTGAACGATATTCTCGATCACAGAATTCAAATAAATCATCGATACACACATCAGTTGCGTTTGTACGAGTTAGCCGGTGCCTGTTACACATAGGTTGTTCTATCAACAACGCGTAAGCCTTTTGCAAAATGTTGTACAGTACCGAAACGCCAGTTCAAAGGTGAAAAACCCCTCCAGCCTAGATATTAATTAATCCCTCAACACTGTGGAAAGCGCCTCTGTTCGCCAAATTGAGCTCTACGGCTCAACAAATCGTTAGTGTTCGTAGTTGAAAATTGGAAATCACGAGACGCCCGTTGCGGCCTTTGTCAGCTGAACAAAAAACGGTTTCTACGGTCCTTTGAAGCTCACAGTTTACACGTAAAGAGGTCCATTAATGTTCAGCGTGTTGAAACTCTTTAGTAACTCACTTGAATGTAACACGCAACCGTTTTAATGTGACCTCTGATTATTTGTAGCCTGTAGACAGAGAGTGGGTCAGGCTATGATGAAAATGTTGACGTTTACATGTCAGCGCCGTGTGCTGCGGTGCGTGGCTGATCATCGATAATTGCTACGGTCTCATAGAGATTAATGCCTTGGTCGTTCTGATGCGTTTGAAGGTTCATCATCATCAACCCATACTTGTCCACTGCTGGACATAGGCCTCTCCAATTGCACGCCACTGTGATCTGTTTTCGGCTTCGCGCATCCAGCTTCTGCCAGCCATCTTGCGTATATCATCAGTCCACCTTGGCTGAGGGCGTCCTACACTCCGTTTGCCGAGACGCGGTCTCCACTCGAGAACTCGTTTTCCCCAACGGTCATCGGTTCTACGGCAAATATGGTCGATGGTTGAAGGTTCAATTAAACTCAATTTCGTAGCATTTTATTCTCTTAAAAACTGGATCCGGACTGAGAGACAGAGAATGCCCTTGAAAGCCCTTCCCCTGCCTATAGCCAATCGGCTGGAGCTTTTAGGTATGACGTTACCTAACCCCAACCTCAACTTTGGCTCCTATTTTGAGGCCCAACGCCCAGCCAAGAAGCTGGGCGACGGTATTTCACACCGGAACAGTTGCTCACATTGTACCAAGCACAAGTTCGATCTTGTATGAAATACTGAACTCATCTTTGGGATGGATCAGCAAAATACCAGCCTAAGGCTCTGGAGGCAATAGAGAGGCGTGGCTAGAAGGCTCATAGATGACGACAGGCTGTTTGATGCTCGACTACAAAGCCTAGAGCATCGCCGCAAGGTTGTGAGCCTATCTGTCTTCTATCGGGTGCATTTCGGAGAGTGTGCTACGGAGTTGCATAACCTAATTCCCTCATCGCGCTTTTACAATAGGACAACCAGGAGATCGGCAAAACGTCATCCATACCAGATGAGTATACCATTTACGCGAACTAAACGGTTTGCGTCGACTTTTATAGTGCGAACCGCCAGGATGTAGAATGACTTGCCCGCGAGTTCGTGTGTCGCTGCCAAGTTAAAATATCTGAAGCCTTCAAGTTCGCGGTGTAAAACAGTTACCTAATGAACAAGTGTGCTCCATCGTAGACATCCGCTGCTTTAACAT
>SJJU01044841.1:0-15260 GCA_012932125.1 Conopomorpha cramerella | reverse complement strand
ACATCGTGATGAAACCCGCACACTACAAGGTGTGTGAACCCTATTACGGCGATGGGCTCACCCCCTGTCACGTTGGATTAAATACGCTTGGTGAACCGTGGGTACTTGCTTTAGGAAGTGCCTCTGCCTACCCCTCTTTGGGATTAAAGGCGTGAAGTGTATTTTTTTTTTCTAGATTTTTCCAGGAATTTTCAAAAATAGAACAATAATAATTTTATTTTTTTCGGTAATCCACACCCGTATCAGTGTGGGCATTCGGTTACAAACTGCTAGCTCATAGCCTGTATAAACCTAAATCTCTAGATCTCATAGCTGGCTCCTACGAAATGTCAGGAAGAAACCGCAGCTGGTGCATGCCATTCAAGTCCCAGAACAGCATGGGATAAAAACCAGATCAGCATGGGCTTACATAAAATGTAACAAAATTTCTAATTACAGTGCGATGACCTTACCAGCGCACGTGACGGCTAACTATCGACGGCGAAATGCGCACGGAGCTGAGCTCGACCGATGCCCGAGGTGTGGGGTGATGCGTCTCCTCTGTACTGGCACCTTAGAACGAAGAGAAAGGTAGCTATTGTGTCCACGGAAGCGCTAGTCACCTCCTGAGGTATGTGGGTGTGACATTGGGAAGTCGCTATTGAAGAATTGGACAAGATGTGGTCGACGGCCGACTACGTTTGTTTACCTCTCCCGCCGCGCCCCTCACATACCTCAGGCAGTGACTAGAAATGAAGTGAAGTGAACTCATTTGTAAGACTTGCCGCTTGCTTAGATGAATATATAAATATCAGTTTTTTTTGTATTTATGTTTATTATTAGCCTCCTATAAGGCAAATGCCTTTCTTAATTTTCTCTACTTACTGCGGTTTCAAGCAGCCTTCATCCTCGCGGACTATCTCGTCGCGTCCTGGTGTGCTCACGGATGCCGTTGTCGAAACTGAACCAAATTTAAGTGGGACCAACTTTCAAACAAAATAGATTCACCCAGTCAAAAATTTTGAAGTAACAAATTTAAAAAAACCGAAAGTTAGGAAGTTCCTCCTTTTCTTTGGAGTCGGTTCAAAATGATTTACGAGAATTTGATCCATATATACTTAATAGTTTTCATTGATGTGATTCCAGTACAAATGTTTGGGCGACTGTACCTATATAACTATATATATAGTTTCTTACCATGTCCTTCATCCTGCTCCTATTTAATCCAGTTCTCATGATTCTCAGCATGAATTTTTGTGAGTTATTATTTATTTAGCCACATTTCATTACATTTTTATTTACTCATGTATATTTTGTTCAGCTAAAATTAGACAAAGCTACATAATGTCGACAAAACGGCGTAATCATCTGAGCGCACGGCAGTGCACCGGGCCAAGTTCTAGTAACGCAAGTCTAAGCAACACCAGTAAGTATCTTTACACGAACCATTTCGGCAAGTTTTTTAGACCTCCATATCTCCTTTGTTCCTCAACGTAGGCTTTTCAAAATTTTATCACATACTACGGAGAAGTAATTAAAGTTCCTGTAAAAATAGCCTTTAAAATTTTACGATTTTGGGTACTGACTAATATATAGACTCACTTATAAAAAAAACTTGAAATTATAATGAACTTCTGGTGTGATTAGAAAAGATATGTTGTTTCAAGTTAACAAATCTTGGTGTGTAAACATAGGGAAAAATCTAATATTCTTTTATCTATCTATCTATACTACTAGTGGACGCTCCGCGATTTCATTCGCGTAGTTTTGTAGTAAGAAATTACACGTTTATTCCCGTTCCCGTGGAATTTTGGCTAATTCCTTTCTTAGTGCACCCCTACGGTACCTAAGCTACGTCCATGCCCAATTTCATGTGCTTACGTTTCGCCGTTTGGGCTGTGCGTTGATATGTCAATCAGTCAGTCAGCTTTTCCTATTATATATTTAGATAATAAAACTGTTCAGGGTCCAAAACTATGCATTGATTCTTTTTACGCGAAAACCGGTGGAGTATATCAAGTTGCCGTTAACTGTGTCGAAACGTCGGGCAAATAACGAAGGTAAGCTGAATGCTTGTCTTTGGTTAATTTCGAACCGTAACACCCGGTTTAAACTATTAATAATATATCGCTCACATCTTCACAACATACAAAATGTTATAAATTCGACTACATGGCATTCTTGGCCGGAATTTTTAGATATCACTACATTCATAGGCATATGTTTTTTGAAGAAATTGGCCCGTTTTCAATGGCAATGTTTGATGGGATATACCTTACTTTCGGACTTTTGCAAATCTATTATATAAAAATCAAAGCCACTTTTCCTTGTCATGCCATAACTCCGGAACGGTTGGACCGATTTCGCTATTTCTTTCTTTGTTGTGCTTATTAATGACAGCGGAAGGTTCTTATGAAAGAAAAAAAAATGACATCCACTGTTGGGCACGGGCCACCCTAGATATTCATATTAATATTTAAGGCAGGACAACCTCTGTCGAGTCCACTAGTTTTATAGAGGTATATAAAAATCAAAGCCACTTTTCGTTGTCATTCCATAACTCCGGAACGGGTGGACCGATTTCGCTAATTCTTTCTTTGTTGTGCTTATTAATGACAGCAGAAGGTTCTTTTGAAAGAAAAAAATGACATCACTGCTGGGCACAGGCCACCCTTTTACATTCATATTAATAGTTAAGACAGGACAACGTCTGTCGAGTCCACTAGTATAATATATTTTTTGTCATACTTACGGATTAATAAGGTACAAATGGAATTAATTGGTAATAGGTGTTTTGTTGTTATACACGCAACCCTGATAAAATAATTAATCTTTTCTGTGCGAATGATTATATCTAATATGAAATGATTTTATCTATATTAATATATCATAGACATCCTGTGTTTATGTCGCCATTGGATAATACAATTTCGGATTAGGTGAGCGGTTATTTTGTTATTTATTTTTTTAATTACATTTTAATAACGGTTACTTAAACTGTGTTCACATGTTGTGGTGGTCGTGGAAAACATTTTTCAAATTCCCTAGTTTTTATTCTAAGTATTCGTGGCACAATTTCAAAAGGATTACTCCGAGGACGTTCTAAGCAAATATTACTTTATCTGTATGTTACTAATTCCATGTGTATTTAGGATATATTTTTTTATATACCCCTCTTTCGATATCGTATAAAGTGAATAAAAACATTTTTATAAAGATTTATTGTCTACTCTACACGGCTCTGAGATAAAAAGGCGTAAAGTGTGTTAATTTAAGTATTTTCGTTCGTTTATGAGATTTTAGACTGAGTCAGGTCAGAAAGTAGTGAGATCGAAGTGCCACCAGTTTTTTTTAACACTATGAACAAGCGTTTGACCACCATCCTGCCTGATGTTAAGCAGCGATGTGGTCTACAGTACTTTTTACCTATTATAAATATTTCTACGGTCGGTCAAGAAAGTGTTTTGCCACCCTAAGGTTGAGATTGGTATGAATGACATTGGTCACGATGTTTAATTTGTTCCTAGTTACGTTATGAAAACATTACCTTATTGATATTTATGTTACACAGGAGTGCCATCTTAACTGTTTTTTGACCGACCATACAGAGTGTAAAAGATGTCAATATGAGCAACTTTTACTATGGCAACAATGCGGGGAAATAAAAAATTCCTCTTACGACCCACACGACGGGAAAAATTGGACTGGGGTGGAGACACATGTATTCTATACACGTCAAAATGTTCTTGATCCCTAGACACTTTTGATGTGTGTTTTCACCGTCAACATATAATATTAATATATTGTATTTATATAAAGGTCTAGAAGAAAGGCATCATGGCAGAGAGGGACGACTTCGTAATAGCGATGAAGGAGCTTGGCGACAGAGTGGTGAAGAAGTCCAAGAGGCCCGGAGACCGCCACCACATCGGGAAACTGCTCATTGAGAGACTAAAGAGCTGCGGCAATGAAATCTCACAGGTAACTTTATTATCCTCCTGATGAACAAGAGGTCTCTCGCTCTTTAACCCATTAGCATCCACTGTGCTCGGACACTGACAAGTTATTTTAAACGCTATTACTTGATAATAAAAGTCAAAATCAATTGAAGAGTAAGTATTCTTCTGGGCGTTAATGGGTTAAATGAAATAAAAACCAATAGTTAAATAAAAGTCGCAAATAGTAAGTTGCGGTATAAAGATACAAAATAATATTTGTTATGAAAAAGGTAAATAAACAAATGCAATGTACAGATGTTATAATAATTGATAGTAGATACTACTACTGATATCTAGTAGCTGTTTTAGTTTTTTTCCGTTCCCGAATTCGGTTTTATTTATTTAGCACTAGCTTTCCGCCCGTGGCTTCGCCCGCGTGGTCTTCGGTTATATTGCGGTATAAAGGAATATTATTGTTTTCCCACGGAAATATCAATTTTTTCCGGCATAAAAAGTACCCTATTATTTAAACCGGACTAACTTTACGTCTGCAAAATTCCCATTTATAATATTCGTAAGATTATGGAAATCCTGCAGCTGACCATAACACTTATATACGTAGATATATCATACGTTATACTGCGTGTAAAAAAACACCGAGCAATGGTCGTAGAAACGTTTCGACTATGCTTGGAGACGAAAATTTTTTTTGCATCTACTTACATGCGAAATAGACATTTTTTGCCTCGGAAGATGCCATTTTGTATGGGGATTAAAAATGAAATTTTCATTTCCTCACACTGTCCCTTCGGGGCCCTTTTACACGCAGTATATATATACTGTATATAATGTATATACATTAACCAAATAAGTTTTAACTTTTAAACATTTTTTTAACGAAGTTCGTGTCGACCATTGTGTAGCTTCCCTACAGTGAAGGAAGTGTTTTGTTTTTTCAATCGGTTGTACAAATTCTGAGCCTATTCGATGCAAATAAACAAATATTAAGCTTAAGTAAGGGTGGAGTAAGGGTGTCTACCCTTAGTCTGCCGCTCTCCAAACTGGCCTCAGGTCGTGGCATATATTATGCGTATTACACGTACCACCAAAAATTGTACCGCTAAGGAATCTCCAACCTATTCATAAATAAATATCCGGCTATTCTATATCACGGTCCAACATAGTTAGAAACAAATTGATTAATATAATCAGTTATAGTACTAGTTGTATAAGTAATAATTTTCATGTTATGCTACTGAAATATTCATTGTTACCTATTCTTTAAAAAGTAATTTTATAATTTTGCTGCGACACCCTAACAGGGTTTGTTCTTAGATGTAAGACTTGCACAATATATATTCGCATAGTTAGAACAAAAAGGACCCAATACGAAACATGCCGAGTTTTGTATGTGTAATTTAAGTTTTGTATCGTTTATGTTAAGGTTCAATTTCATAAAATTACACATTTTGTTTTGGGTCACTTTCGTTCTAACTGTGCGAATGAAATTTCGTTCTAACTGAACACTGATTATTAAAAATCACGTATCACATTATGAACCTATGCTGTGTGTGGGATTATAGGTCATCGAAGAAAACCTAAAATTCTAATTCTTATGAATGTCGAATGACGCGCTTTACAATGGAACCACAAGGAGAACGGCAAAACATAATCCATACCACGTGGATAAACCGTTCACGCATTTCATAGTGCGAACCGCCAGGACATGCCGGAGTCTGTATTTCCTGCGCAGTACAGTTTCAAGTCGCGGATATATAGGTACCTAATGAACAAGTGTGCTCCATCGTAGACCACATCGCTGCTTAACATCAGGCTAGATCATTGTGTTAAAAAAAAATAGGCAAGAAGGTAAATTTTTCTTGGGTAACATTATAACAACATTTGACATTTTACTTACACAGGACTTGTATATTTACATTCTCGAGTGAGCATAATATTGAATGTCTTACTTTCCTTTATTATTATAATCTCACCCGGATTATGATCCCTCGAGAAATTAGGTTTCCATGTTGAAAGTGGTTTTGCTAATGAATTTTCGGTCATATAATCGAGATTTTGATGCATTGGGCTCGTAAGCTATCGGACAAGTGAACTGTCGACAATATGAACGTTCGATATTTGGTGTTCGGGATTTTGTTTTTCGGTGATTCGTTATTCGATATCGAGTAGGGAACCCCTTTTATTGGCCTTCTGTATACCTACAGAGTGTTGCAATTTCGTTCAATAACTAAAGCTAGGCGGATGCATTAGCAGGGCTACATCACTGATAGGATGCGTGACTTGACTTGGGTCACTCAGTACAAAATTTATCGCATCCACACCATAATAATCCTTCATGCACTGAGAGAATAGGCACTAAGAGCTGAAATCGTACGACTGCCTTTTCTACACGTACCTAGATTTCGGAACTAAATATCAATATTATTATTAACTATTTGTTTACGTAACATAAATGAAATCAGTGAAAAGATTAACATTTAAAATGCAGAGATAGTTGAATGGCCGCACGCATCACGAATTTAATCAGGGAATCAAAGCTAATTCACTAATGCGATTAAAAAAAATCGTGTTAAATACCTACTTTTAATGTATCAAGTGTAGATAACATCCTATCTGTAGATTACACAGTTTAGGTCGGCTGTAAAATAAGTGTTTTTTATGATTTGCACAACAAAAGTGCCCGGTTCGAATTAATGTCTTTTACTCGTCAGGATAAAAGGGAATAATTTGACATCTTTTCAAATTGACAAGTCTTGCGGCTAAGTACCTAATTAATATGAATATGACTTAGTACTCGACTTGGCGAGCCCGTTGGTGCAGTGGTCAGCATGTCTGCCTCCATTCCGTAAGGTCGTGGGTTCGATTCCCACCGCTGACAGGTACTGATAAGCTTGTAAGTACTTGATGGATGTGTCTGGGTGTTTTATTTATTTAATTAACAACTTATTTAAGTAAGTATATTTCGTTGTCTGAATTCCGTAATACAAGTATTTTAGCTACTTAACATGGGATGAAGGCGATGTGCGTGGTGTTGTAAAATATTTTTTTATTATGATTTTAATCATTTAACAACTTATTCACTGCCGTATGCATCCCTGATTGGTGAACAGTTTATGTTGTAAAGGTTCCGTCACCTTTTGTTGTAGCGTAATTAATTCATAAAATCAAATCATTTAATTAGCGATGTTATTTGCCGGCTAATTTCATTTAAAATGGTTCTTAAACCCTAATCAGATAAGTTTTGGAGATTATCTGAGGGATTTTGGACTCTATTGATGTTTGTTACTCTAATTACCGACTCCATCACATAAACCCGGGTGATGTTTATCATACAATCTAGTTTTTTAGTACAATGTGAAATTATTATTTAATGTTTAAATAATTATGTGTCCTGTAGTGTTACATACCTTATGTGATTATTATCTGATAAGTTCGCTGAAATCATTAGACAATTCCAGTGAAGACATTTAATAAGGTTCAAAGTATGTGTTGGTCAAGTGGCATTATACTAGCCTTTGTTTGATTAAGGGTTAATACAACATAAAATAACGCACACGGGTATTTAACCCAACGCGACGGGGTGTGAGCCCGTCGCCCCTATAGGGTTTACACACCTGATGCTGTGCGGGTTTCATCACAATGTTGTGCCCCACCGTACGAGGGTTGCGTTGCGTACATCATCAATACATAGTATAAAACAAAGTCGCTTTCCGCTGTCTGTCTGTTTGTTTGTCTTCTTCTTTAAAACTACTGTACGGATTTTGATGCGTTTTTTTTTAATAGCAAAAGTGATTCAAGAGAAAGGTTTTTATGTATAATACATGCATAATATTGTAGAGTAACATTGATAATTTTTGAGGTTATTGTAAAGAAACACAATTTTTGCGCTTACATTGCAAACGCTGGCTGAACCCTACGAGACACATCAATATAATGTACTACAATATTGTTCACCATAACAAGGTCTTTTGCAATGACCATTAATAAGTCACAGAGTCAAACTTTCAACGTTGCGGGTTTAGATTTTAGCGTTGAGTGTTTTTCACATGGCCAATTATACATATTTTATGTCACTTTATCAAGAGTAACTTCTAAAGAAAATTTGTTTGTATTATCTAATGACAAAAAAACTTTAAATGTTGTGTATAAAGATATTCTGTAGTATACTTAGTATAAGTATTAGGTAGGTACACATTACACCCGTGCGAAGCCGGGGCGGGTCGCTAGTAGGCTGTATAAAAGAGTCCCGTTGGTACACGTCCAGTAGTTGGACTCGAACCCGCGACCTTACGATTGTAAGTCAAGTATCCGACCAACTAGACCACAGACGCTCTTTTACAAATCATGCATAACTTTCATCAAGTTTTGTTTTATGCTTATAATACTGAATTTGAATTGAACTGATTGTAAGTATGAGTCTAGTGACCTTTGACATTTTGTCGGGCCCTTTCCTTTCCTATCAGGGACTGTAGACCAGGATTTAGAATAGACCAGGTAATCAGTTCAATTATATCGTCCGTCCTTCCTAGACGAAATAAGTGCTTTAAAATAATCAGGAACATATTTTGTTTTGTTATGCGACACGACAAATCATTCCGTTTATGTTTTTTTTTCATTGAGGTATAAACATTCGTTTAACTACCATACTGTCTGACTTTAAGCAGCTAATATCGGCTAAAATGAAGCTAATTGTGACTTTGAAAACCTCCCGACAATAAAACATACTGTAGAAGAACGGGAGCCCATGTAGGCTTAAATAAAATGAAAAAAGGGGCTAATGTGAACGTTCTTCTGTATTTGCTGCTTCATCTTAAGGGGGAATTCTCGAATTTACCTATTTTGCAGGCCTGACACAGGCTGCTGTGTACACGTATGCGATAAATAGTGATATACATTAGATAGAGCATTTCTTCATCTCGATTCAAATAGAGAGCTTTTTTTAAAAATCATTCATAATTCATCCGAAAATACGAAAATGATGAACCCTATTTGACGATTTTGGCCAAAAAAAGGTCAAACGCGGGGCCTAACACAGAGGTCTATGGCTGTTCCCTGAGCTACGGAGTATGTGGAACGGACCGTACAATACTCCAACTAAATTCAAATAGAAGCGCTTTTTCAGAATGTAGTCAGAAAAATCCATAATTTTGTAAAATAATTCAACTGACAAAATTTTTCATACAAAAATGTTGTTGTGCCATCGCGTTGACAACTTCAACCCCGTCAGTCCGCGGCTGGATGCCGTCCTAGAAGCACGGTCACGCCAATTTTTCTCTAAATAATTTGCATGTGTGCAGTGCACTTTTTGGATATATTTCTGAGTAAGTACCTATATTTCATACACTATTCTTTGTCAGGAATTGATGACAGTATTATATTCTGTACGATTCATGGTCGTTTTCTTGTATAGATGATAAAAAAAAAGAGTCTAAAGAAATCTGTAAACAAACATCCATTTCCTTTTACTTTGACGTATAACCATATCAAATAAAATTGATATGACAATAAAGCGTCACCCTCAAAATCGGGTATATTTTCACGTTGGTAGCATAGTATTATGTCATTTAGTATGAGGCATGGGAGTACTATCGTGTTCAATTTCATTTTCGATTTTTGTAGTGTAAAGTGACATACAGTAACTAACATAATCCGTTTTTTTTTTTTCAGAGTCGAAAACGAAAATTTAATCAATCTAGAAAACAGGTTGCCAGATAAACCTGAAGTCGATAAGTGTTTTAAGCTGTTGAGCTGGCTACTTGTTTAACTCTGTGCAGAAAGCGGACCAAGAATTTTATTCAACTGGAAGAAAGACAGAAGAAAATAAATCCTTTAAATAATGCTTGTGAATTGTAATTGTAAGTTAATAAACATTACGAACAATATAATTAACATTTATTTATGTAGGGAGGTAGGGATATCCTTATTTCTGTCAGCCTCGTGATCAGGAAAATAGTGATACCACATTGTATTCATTCATATTTAGTAAAAGTCGGCCGAAGTGATGTAGGGTGCCAAAACTATCATTGGGCCATATAGCCGCCTATCACCTATTACCGATACTCTTAGTATGCGTCCTACCCAATCTAACCCCAACAACGGCCTGAAACTCTTAGGCTCCTTCCAGTACATCCCGGCTGGACATCTGCTGCACCTGTACAGCTTCTTGATGTACCAGTTCGAGCAGCAAATTGCCTGTAAAATGCCATTTACCCACTGGCGTTTTGATTTTTGAAGCCAAATTTAATGCCGATTTCACGAAAGTAGATAACAGCGGTTGAAAATGAAGGCATTCATTGAACTGGTACATATGTATATCTACACACATTAACATGGTCTAGGGAAAAGCTTATGATTTGATTAAAACTCCACAAACTTCTATAAATCTTTGTCAAACGAATGAACACCGGAGTGTTCATTTAAATCATGTCACGTAGACACTTGACCAGGAACGAATGTTAAGAGCAGTGGACATGATTGAAACTCCAGCAACCACAACAAGTTCATTCATATTAAGGTGATACAGTTATGGTTTGGGCAGGGATTCGTCGGTCTCGGCGGTAGAACGGACCTCGTTTGGATACAAGGCAATATGACTGCTCTAAAATACCGGGATGAGGTGCGCGAGCCGAGGTGAGCCTGTAATCTTGCCCCACAGACGACAAATGGGACAAATTTTCCAGCTAATGCACGACAATGCCAGTCCACATACGGCGCGTATCGTTAAAAATTGGTTACAACAGCACGATATCTAATCTTTAGACTGGCCTGCTCCATCCCCTGATGTACCCTGATTCAATGGAGCATGTCTAGGACATGCTTTAGAAAAGAGCTCTCCAGAATTTCCCTGAAGATTTTGTGCATGAACAGCTTTTATTGCATCTTCATCATTAGACTGGGGACAGTATCCAGGACAGGATATCGACACCCTTGTTTTGAGTATGCAGAACCACATTAGGTGCCACTCCACAGATAATTTTTTTGTAAATGTTTTCTTTTAAACGCAATGAACAAGCGTTTGACCACTATCCTATCTGATGTAAAGCAGCGATGTGGTCTACGATCGAGCAACCTTGTTCATTAGGTACCTATTCACCCTTGACTTGAAGTCGTTCATACCTGGACAGGCTTCGGGAAGGCATTCCACATCCTGGCGGTTCGCACTATAAAAGTGGACGCAAACCGTTTGGTTCGCGTAAACGGTATATCCACCTGGCATGGATGACGTTTAGCCGTTCTCGCGGTTGTCTCCGAAATGCACCCGATAGAAGACATATTTTAGGCACGTAACCTTTCGGCGATGTTTTAGGCTTTATAGTCGAACATCAAACACCCTGCCGTCACCTATGAACCTTCTAGCATGTCTCTCTATAGCCTCCAGAGCCTCAAGCTGGTATTTTGCTGATCCATTCCAAAGATGAAAGCAGTATTCCATACACGATCGAACTTGTGCTTGGTACACAGTGAACATCTGTTCCGGTGTGAAATACCGCCGCACCTTCGAGAGGATGCCCAGCTTCTTGGCTGCGCGTTGGGCCGTAACCTCAATATAGGAGCCAAAGTTGAGGTTGGAGGTTAACGTCAATTCTAAAAGCTCCAGCCGATTGGCTATAGGCAGGGTACATCCTGGAAAGAGGAAGCCAGATGAAACGCGCTCCTTTTTGCTGAGAATAGACACGCCGTGGGTTGTGTGTTTTAAAAAAAAAGTAATGTTTGAAGTTTTTCTTCAAAATTTTTTTTGTTTAATTTTAACCAAAAGATTATTATAATCGTATATTAAATAAGATATATTTTAAGATATGGGTCTTAACAAAAAGTTAGTATGATTTTAGATATTTATGTTTCATTGAAATATCCTTAGAACATGTTAATGTGTGTAACCCGAACTAATATGTGGGTAGGTACTATAAAACTCGAGAAATTTGAACGAAACACTTTTCATTTGACATTTTGTATACCTGTCTATGTGTGTGTGATAATACGTATAGGAAAGCGATTTTGTATGCAGCGATGATGACGTCAAAAAGAGAAATAGGCCCTTAATTATTACATGTTGTTATTATGAAATTGACTCTATACATGAAATATTGAATGATTGATGAGTTTATTAATAAAAGTAGACTTGAATCTTATAGGCTAAAGCCGTAACACATACTGTTAAAGACCCCGAGTAAAGCTAGCTAGCTAGCAGGCTATCAGGTATTTATCTTACAATGTGTAATCTTCCAGATAGACGGTGGTACTGGTGAACAAGAGACCGCGATATCGACCCTACAGCGCAGCATACGGTGTGCCGAAGTGTTCAGGAACCTGAAGCTGAAAACTGGCGACTTCATCGTAGTGTCGTCGCCGTGCACCTTGGACCTGGTGATGCCGCTGTACGCCGCCATGTACCTCGGTATCACCGTCCTCATCGAGAACTATAACCAGACTGAAAATAGCTTGAGTAAGTTTTTGTTTTCTCGTCGACGATGTTAGTCATCGTCATCATCGTTAGTCAATTTGTCCACAGCTGGACATAGGCCTCTCGAGAGAATTGTTTCGGCTTCTCCTATCAATTCTGCCAGCCATCTTGCACCAATCATCAGTCCACCTTGCCTGAGGGAGAGGGAGTGACTTAATCTAGCCTAGGTATATTAACAATTTAGTATAATTTATTGTATCATGTATGATTCCCAATTGGCTGCTTTTGCTTCTCATTACTGGTCTAATGAATCTATCCTCGAAATTTCCCGATATTTTAAACTTTAAAACGGTCTTATACGTACTCGAACTATGCACTTACACAAAGAAAATTATGGCGGCTAGTTATTTCCTTTTAATGGTTTATGCTATCGATAATTAGAACCAGTTTGAATAAGTTTTTTTTCTGCTCATTTATGTTTTTGTTTGGCCTCTAACGTAAAATAAAAATATAATGAAATGGAAGACGGAAACTTGCGCTGCGTCAATTACAATAATAGTGAAATATGTGAAATTTACTTGTCATGTGTATGCAACTGCAAATGCATAATATGTATCACACAAAAACGATACAAAATTACTTTTTCCTTTTTCAGAGATAATGAACTTCGACTTCACGAAATACAAGCCAAAGTTAGTGATTTGCCACGGTGACATGGTGAAGACCATCAAGGAGGTAGCTGAGCAGACCAACTCGGACGCCGACGTCATCAGCTTCAATCCTAGCCCTGATGTCAAAAACCTAAAAGACCTCATGCAAAAATACGGAAACGTATCTGTTGATAACTTTGTGTAAGTTAGAATTTAATGTGTAAGTTAGAATATTACCGACGTTAAAACCACGTTAATTGGAAAGTGGCTTGTTCAGAACCGTACCAGATATTTTTTCTCTTTGGTCACTTCCACGGATCGAACTAGTACGGGATGGAACAATGAATTAATAGGAATGTTGCAAAGTCACAAAATCCAAGCCTAGTCAATAACTCTCTACCTTTTATCTTGCTTCTTGATTTAATTTCTCCGAAAAATATTACAGTGCTGCCGATTTCGATTCTTCAACTACAATCAGCTTCATCGCAAAGAGCAGTGGAACGACGGGCGCACCTAAGGCCGCAGCGCTCTCACATAAGAACCTTGTACTGGGTGGATCAGCACTGATGTAAGTGTACTCATATCACTCTGGCAATATAAAAAGAAACATACTTTATATACTTAGTTTAATTCTAATCATTAATTTATTTGCGTAACTTTTGCTTTTGCTCTGAATCCTTAGGCTTTTAAAATAAAAAAAAAAACACTTCTCGTCAACCTCTCAAAGAAGTAGATATTCACGCCAAAATCAATACTTAACACATATAAGGACTTCTCTGAAAGCGATTAGAGTCCACCACAATCATCATCTCTTTATTTCGTACTCAAAGGGTACGAAATAATAATAATAGTAGTTGTATTAGAAGTCTTTATACAACGATAAATTAGCATTATATCTTCCCATTAAACTGCTCAACTTACTACTCTCCAACTTCTGGAGCACTGACAACCACGTCACAGAGACTTCGAACTTGGATTTCCAGGGGCTGGTGTGACTTCTCAAAGAACCACGGCACCTTCTTTATCCTGGCGTCACTGAGCTGGGTGTCCAGCTTGGGCTATTACATCGGTGCGCCGCTGATGGGTTATCCCCGACTGCAAACATCTAAAACAATGACTCTAGAACATTTCTGCGAACTTGTCAACACTTATAAGGTAAGCGCATCAAGATGCCAGTTCAAGGACATGACATTTCATCCCGCTTAGCTATTATCCTGCATATAAAATTGGCATCTCTTTAAATTCCGAAAAGTAGTTCTTGAATTATAAAAGAACTTAATGCCACACCACTTTTTTTCCAGTTAACCAAGATTAAATGGGTTACAATTATAACCACTTTGAAATATTTCTGTAGCATAAACATAACAAGAAACTTGGCTTCGGCGAATTTAAATTCACAAACTTAATGCGCAGCCAAAGTTTACTTTAATCAATTTCAGCCGAGCTACGCTTGCATAAGTCCGCCGTTTTTTGCTGGAATTTTGAAGATGGCCCAGTTGGGGAAAGTTGACTTGAGCTGTTTCGAAACCATCACATGCGGCGGATGCCCAGTTCCACCTACGCTGGTGAAGTATGTCAAGGTGAGTGTCGTTGAAAAACTACACAAGGAAATGAAAAACGTCCCATATTTTGTACCTATATTCCAATGAAAAAAAAAACTGTGGACGTAAATGCTGAATCTCAGAGTTTTTATCCAAAATCCTTTGAAAAACCAATTTCGTTCCCAGAGAGGATAGGCAACGAGGCATTTCACAAAGCATTTCAAATTGAAAGAAGCTCGTACACATTTGTTTGATGCTTTCCCCACGACACGTTTACTTTTTCAAGTTAGAGCATTTCTTATACATGTTTTGAGGGAAAAGAGTCTTTCATAGACCCCTGCAGTAGAAGTAGAACCCAGAAATATTCCGATTTCCTCATGACTAAACCACTGAGCTACTTGTTATTCGTAAACGAAGGATTGATAGCCCAAATGTATTAAGATAATGAATCCCTGTAAACAATCCCTTGCGTTGTTCATTCTGGTTCCTCATTACTGATTGATGAAACTCATACCAGTTTCTGGAGTACAACTTCCTCTTACAAAAGATATTGATATTAAGTGAGCGTCTGTGGTCCAGTTGGTCGGACACTTGCCTAGTAACCGGGAGGTCCCGGGTTCGAGTCCGGCTACTGGACGTGTACCAATGGGACTCTTTTTCAGAGCCTATGTACGCAACGCAACGCTCGTACGGTGAAGGACAACATCGTGATGAAACCCGCACACCACAA
>SJJU01044813.1:0-13069 GCA_012932125.1 Conopomorpha cramerella | reverse complement strand
ACTAATATTTAATGACAATAGTATATACGTACATAGAACGTCGAAATCTTCATTTTTAGTGCGTTATTTGCGTATAGTTAATTTTTTTATGTAACGGACTAATTTGACAGTTCCTACATGCGTACAATATGATGATTTATTCCTATGTAATTTACACTAAAATTTTAATATCAACATTTAAAGATTGTCATCGCGTATAATATACTCTAACTTGATTGCAGCAGAGCACAAAATTGTGTGAATACGAACTGTCAGATTGGTTCGTCGAATTTAAAAATAGACTTTTTTTTTTTCGTTAATTTCAGTGTTGTTATCCATGTCTCAAAATGGTATAATACACCAATAAGGTAGAGTTCTGACATTGTGACAATAAAAAAAATAACCTCTGTCTCTCTCTCTCTCTCTCTGTCTGTCTTATATATGTTGTATTGTATATGGGTTGTGTGGTTGTCTCTCTGTAATGTCTGTTGATTTGTATGAGTCTCAAACTTAGGGTGGTAGTTTGCTACACTCTTGTAATTGCATTGCTCTGGCATTGTAGCGGAAAACGTTGTGCATCGCTGTTTTACTAAGAACGATAGTGAAATTAATGTAACGAGACCAGCAATGCACATCGTGTGCCGCTGCAATGCCAGAGCGATGCCAGTACCAAAGTGTCTTAGGCCCCAGGTTCCAGTGGCGTGCACTGGCTTTTACGACAAGGTAGGCAGTAATCCCGAAGGGTTGACACCTATGTATAGGTCACTTGTCTTTACGAAATATAGGTATCTACCCACAAAACACAGGACCTTCGTTAGCCTATGTCGTGAGTACAAGAAAAAAGGCACTAGCAATAACTCTTTTATTAGGTCGGGTAAACAAAATATTAAGGTAGGCAGTGTCTTTTTGCCTATATGGTGTGCACGCCGCTGCCAGGTTCTATACACATATGTACGTACATATACATATACGTATATACCTGTAATAGATATACCAAGCTATAAACGTGTCCTATATAACAATCAGACTGAATATAATTCGGCAAATACACTTGTATCAAATATACGAAATTGTGTACAAGAAGTCGACGGAGAGCTTTACTTATTTATATCTCAGTAGTGACATGGAGCAATACAAGTTGCACTGGTTCTGTTGAAGCCCTTCATGCTGAATAACATGAACAATACCAAAGTATTCTGACCTACGCCATTCAGTATAATATTCGCATTAAAAGCTCAGGTGTAACGCTCAAGTGTTTATGACAAAGCACCTCGTTTACGACAGTACTCACTTACTAACATACATAATCTACGTAGATGCTGCATCCTCCGCTCCCGGGGAAGATAAATCAATATCGGCAGTAAGGAGTAAGGATACGTCTAGTGTAAACATCTAGGTAGGTACATACGTATATTAATAAGTCGTGTTTAGACGAACCACTACATGACCTGTTAAAAATTTGGTCGTCGAATGCGTTACGCACGTGTGATCGAAATGCACACCGCACAAAGGAATTGGCCCACCTGATACATAAAATAGCAACAAAAAGATTTTATTGTTGTAACACCGGTTCCTCAAGACATGTGCTCTTCCACCTGAGAGCAGCAGCAGATGCGCAGCTGTCACCCCCCTCCACTCGAGCCCCCGCACGCCCCGGCCCTCCCCGCGCACCTCCTCACCCCACTCGACCCGCACTTTTATTACCCTGAATAAAGTTCAACCAAACAAAGCGCGTGTGTCCCTCGCCCTGCATCTGCTCTGGCCAGCTGTTCCCGGTGCAGCCGGCTGCGCCGCCGTCCCGCTCGCACGCGCGCGGGGGCGGGGAGTGCGAGCGAGACGACCTAACCGCCGCTGTAATCGGTGGGCCCTTCAATTTACGCGAACAACTCGCAGTTTGTATCCCGACGTCGACGGGTTGATACCATGACGACGACGAAGCGGAAGCGTGACGAGGATGTCCCCTCGGAAGAGGACTCTAAGCGGCAGAAGCGCGTTTCGCGTTCAAACAGTGAGCCTTCACTAGAATCGGAGTCTGACCAGTCAGAAAAAAAAGTTGCTCTACGACGACTTTTCGGACGCGTTTGTTCCGTCGACCTTGCCGAGAGTAACCGCGACAGTGGCAGTGACACCGAGGAGGTGGAGGTGTGCAGCGACGAGGAAAACGACGACCCCCTGCTCGACTCGATCCCCGTAGACATGGACCCCGAGCAACTGGGCTTCCTAGTGTGCGCCCAGGAGACGCTGCGCTTCCTGCACCGCCGCGGCATGTCCGTCAACAACCCGATGTTTGCCAAGCTCCGCTCCAGGTTCCTCCGGGGCATCAACGAGATGGGTCTCGCCTGAGCGCTGCTGGGGCCGGAGCCCGATACTGAACCCTCCGTGCAACGACGTTAGTGCTATTCTTCCATGGTGTACCCTGTGTTGTGTTCCATTGTCTCTAGTAAGTTTTCGTTCGGGCATCCGGTGATCATAAGTGCAGCGGCGTAAGGGCCACAGTTGCTTAACAACGCAACAGGTGCGATTCCTTACGGTTTTCTAGTCGCATAATTCTAGTCAAAGATTTTATTAAAATTATTAAGTTAGCTCTCTATAATTACTTATTATGATAAGTTTTGTGTACCTAATTGACCGAATCACTGAATACGAATTAAAACTAAATATTCTTATTGGTTGTTTGTTTTTCTTTCTAACGAAGATCCTGCGTGCGGTCGTCAAAAGAGCGTAGGTGTGTATCTGACATCGGAAACGTGCAGTTTTTCATCTAAAATCCCTTGAGCTGTGTGCTTCTATATACCCGGCGCTAGTGTGACGAGTCGCTGGAGCACATAGCCAGGGGGTCCTGACCGTTGGTGCGGCGTAGCTCGCTAGCTCTCCCGGGTTCACGGGAAAAAACCTCGCGCGTCTAGTATATAACCGGATTGTACACGGACACGGATGAGCGAACATACCCTGTGCCGGCACAAGCTGAACTCTGAAGCGATACACGCACAACACAAAACTGGCTCTGACGTACGCGATCATGTCCAAAAAGTACACATACACAGGCTATATGTAAAGAGTTGCACATCGCGTGTAAGCCTCATTATGTATCGGTAAAAATCAATACCGCAGCATTACCGGGCGAGTTTATTTCACTTTGTGAATTTTCAGCGTTTTCGAGTGAAATGTTTGGCAATGCATTTAGCCCGGGGACATAGTGCCGGGTACAGTCCAGCCAACGGGGGCCCGTCAGTTGCCAGGATCCATTTGCGCAATAATTTATTAAAGTACTTTAAAGTCAATAGCGATATAACTCTGCAATGTGGAACATTACTTGTAGTATTTTGAAAATATACTACCCTACTTCTCATGCGCTCCCATTTGTCCTGATGTAAAATTCGCAAATTGTCATTTCTGCTTTTTTTCTGTATAAAAAGTAGACAAAAATACACTTTATGAATAACAAATCACAGTCAACTGAAGTCACAACAACACAGTGAAGAAGACAAATGATATCTTATTGTTATTTCCGCGACTGGTGGAATGTGTCAACGAATGGCTTAGGTATACCATCCATACCTTGACCACTAAAATTGCGTTGTTTATTATAATAAAACATAGTCTGTCCCTTAGTATGCTTATATCTTAAAAACTACGCAAGGGATTTTGATGCGAATTTGAGAGGAAGATGAAGAGATGAAACATACAAAATGTTTAATACATAGCAGGAAAACACGGGTAATTATGTAGGTATATTGGCAAAACAACGTTTTCCAGGTCACCTAGTATCAGTATAAATAGATAAAATAATACCAAAAACATCTCAAAGTTCTAGTAACCTACCTTTCCCATTTCAGTGCCTCGGTGTCGATTTTTCGGAAATTCCAATTAGGAGAATCCTAGCAAAGCACTAGTAATTTTAGACGTCTGGGGAAGCAGTGGAAACTACCAACTCGGCACGAGTTCTACGAATACAGTGAACTACTAAATCTAGGTACTTGAAACTGCTATATATATATATCTAGAAATGTAACTACATGGAACAGTATCATATACATTTGTCCCGCTGTGTATCGTGTATTCCAGAAAAGCCTTGCCTTTTTGCATCCTAAACTGTTTATATGTGTTTCATTACTTTTAAATGTGTATTATTTCTCTTTGTTATTATCTTGCTGTAATTTGTTCTGTGTTTTTCTTTTGTTGTGATGCGAATAAATCCTCTCTCGCTCTCTCAATCAGTAAGGTTTTTTCCCAAAAAAAAAATACAATGTGGTTAACACAGTGGGAATAAAAAGAGATGCAATTAATTTGGTAAATGATTATTCGTCTTCGGATTGGATTTTTTTTTTAATATAACTTCTGAATGAATACTACGATATCTTTAATTTGAACAACGGGTTATATATAGGTCAATTCAGACGGCTTCACGACATTCGAGAATAAAAATTTAAAGCCATTAAAAATTTGTTTAAACAAGGCAAGAAATTACCAGCTACAATTATTTATTGTATGCTCACGTCAAGGAAATGGAAACGTCTAAATATGCTTTTACTGTCTAGACAGAGAAACAGTGTTGACTAAATATGTATACTAATAAAATAAATTCGAATAAATTCAAAATAAAATGTTCAAATATGCAATTTATAATAATTTAATGAGTATTTGGTAATGAGACTAGTTCCATAATACTTTGGACACTTTGGCAAATTGGTACAATAAAAAGTATATAAAATTAAACGCACGCACTAATAAATTAGCTACCTAAACTTTTCTACTTATACATTATTTTTTTAGAGCATAAAAAAGTTCATTACAAACATTTTGCGATGTAAATAAAACAGTCTAATTATTATTTTTTTCCTATTAAAATATGAGTATTACGTAAATTCAGTCAAATAACCCTTGATATAAGATTAGATTTGATTGGCCTATTTCACCATTTTTAAGTAAACTTATTTGATATTTGTCTAGTTATTAGTACAGAAAAAAGGTAGATGGGTAAAAATAAGGGATAAAGAGATATATAGAGTAATCTTAGATAAGCATTCAGCTTACCTTCGTTGTTTGCTTAGTATTGTCACACTTTCTTTAAAAAAATCTGGAAAACAATGATGGTTCCATTTAAAGGGTCTTTATCATACAATGTACGTCTTGATATCTGTTCTCATAGAAGAAAAAAATACTCCATGTTGTGAAGTAGGCATCCTATGCTTATGCAGTAAAATATATAAAAACCACAAGGATTTGGATCCTGGATTCCGAGATCAAACTAACTTCTTTTCTTGACTTCAGCCTGATATTTTAAACAGAAATTCCTACAGATTCCTTGAACAGCTCGGCGCATTCCTCTTAAATTCTTGCTTTTGTCGAAGTCAAGCGAGATTCGTCATTAATACTTTTGCACTAAAACATATTTTATCTAATTCTAAACCAAACGTTCGTTCTTCGTACAGTATCTCAGGTCGCAGCCTCTGTAGGCGAAGTCGGTGACCAATTTTTGAATTTCCTGTGGCGTCATATTGGTGTCCTCTTTCTGCTCGTCGAAGGTCTTCAGCAGTCTCTTGTAGAGCTTGTGAGCCAGGATCCGCGTACCTTCCTCCACTGGTTGCTGCGCTGTCTTCACCATAGCTGGACCTGGTAGCATCTGGAACATGTTTTTGAAGTTAAGTTCCTAATTACGTTGAAGTTTAAGAACTAAGTTTTTAATTGACGCAGTGGTCAGCATGAGTGGGTCTATTTCATAGGAACTTTGGTGATGAGCTTTTAAGTACCCGTTAGATGCTGTTCTCCTTAAATATGTATTTATTAAAAAAAAGAATATAAGTAAGTATCTCGTTATCTAATCTCCGTAACACAAGTGTTTTAGGTACTTAATATGGGCAATGTGTGTGATGTTGTAAAATATTTATTCATTTATTAATTGAAAATAATATTGTTCAGGGACTGATTTGTTTCAACAAGTGAGGATTCTTTCAAATGAGTATTATAATAAGCTAATAAACCGATTGGTGTTTGGTGATGTTAAACTACATAGAATTCTGTCACAGCCGTATTTTTTGGAAAATGAAGTTCGAAAGGGGATATTTTTAACACCAACTAGGCGTCCCAGCATTGATTTTGCGATAGGAAGTCGCCTTTCTACCGCGTGTATTGGAATAAATACACCTTTTAAACCTTCCCTGGACTTCCACTGTGTGTAATTCAAGATCAAAATTAGCCAAATCGGTCATGTTGTTCTCGAGTTTTTTTCAATATAGATTAATTCATGGTCCAAGAGTATGGGTAATGTTGTTTCATATTGACACATTGCTGACAGACTCCAAACATTATCTATTAAAGTAGACATACCGGATTCTGAAATCTCTTAGGTGCTTTTTCTAGCAGCAATAACCCATAGATAAAGGTGAAGGACAACATCGTGTTGAAACCCGCACCCCACAAGGTGTGTGAACCCTATAACGACGATTGGCTCACCCTCTATCACGTTGGGTTCAATACGCATGGTGAACCGTGGACATTTGCTTAGTGACTCTGCCCACCCCGATTTGGTATTAAAAGGCGAGGTTCTTACAAAAACAAAAATATTGGGTACTATTTTTTTATCGCCAAGTTTCGCTTTCAAACTCAGTGAAATGCCGACAAATTAAATTGATTAATTTTCAGTTCTTATGCAAAAATCCTTACGTTCACGAATTATAAAAGTGTATATAAATCAGGCAGTAAAAATGACTTCTTCGTACTGACGTCGATACACGCCGACATATTTGTGAGCATATAATAAACATATTCATTGGGAAACAAAGTTTCCGTCATTTTTACTGCCTGATTTATATACAAAAAGCTTTTCGCCAAAAGCTTGCCATCTAGCTTCTATGTAGGTATACAATTTTATTTAACATCGCAGGTTACGCTCGTGTCTTTTACCTAAATTGATGAAATTTTGTTGTGAACTATGATGAAGCGAGCTTTCATGATCAAAGAACTTGTATTAATTTCAATGTGGCTAGTAATTTCCTCATCGCTTCTTTACATAATTCTGTCCCCTACATTATAGCGTTCAAAGGAATTTAAATTTAATCCTGCCACGATTAATTACTAATAAACCCTTTGGACACAAAATCCTTTATGATCATACCTACTTCGGTTACACTTAACCATTTTGGAACGTTATAAAACACAACTAAACTTATTTTTTAAGAAACACTGAAGTCCTACTAATAATCGCGTTGTATGTAACTTATGCGGAAATGTGGGGAAATTAAAAAAAATTACAATCCCCATACAAAATGCCATCTCTTGCAATGTGTTGCGTTACCCCCATAGACGTAGAATCTCGCCGCTACGCTTACATTCTATTTCTATGGTAACCCTCACTGTCGCCATAGTAATAGCGTTCCATACTGACAAGTCCAACAACGTTACGTTTCTAAGACCATTGCTCGGGGTCCTTTTACACGCAGTAGGTATAAAAGTAAGTATAAATTTAAAGAAAATAGAGAGAACCGACCTCAACCACTAAAATTTCATAGATTTGTGATGCCGCTGCCGGAACTGAAATGATTCAAAACAAAAAATAACCATCCAAATCGGTTCAGCCAGTGAAAAGTTTTGAGGTAACAAACATAAAAAAATACCGACGTAAACAAATTGAGTACCTCCTCGTTCTTGAAGTCGGTTAAAGAGTATTATTTTACTAAATTAGAATAATTATGAGTCTCCCACTCAGTATCCTTTAAGCTATAGTATTATTTAGGAATGAGCCACACTTCCTAACGGTTAAATAAAACTATTTTAAACAGGAATTGATGGACTATCTAAATTAACAAAAGGTTATTACATACATACATACACTTCACGCCTGTCTCCCAGAGGGGTAGGCAGAGACTACAGATCTCCATTTGTCACGTCCTGACATACCCCTTTCGCTTCATCTACATTCATACATCTTTTCATACACGACCTCCGGTTTCGAGTACTTTTCACGCCACCTTCGGTCAGGACATTACATTACAAAAGGTTATTATTGTAAATTAAAGAGATTCGGAATGAAACGAGATCTAACTAAATACATGACTTTAATAATACGAGATTAGCTCTCTCATGTTTTTTTTTTCGTTCCCGTGAGAAGTTCGGGATAATTTATTATAAGTCTATGTTACCCACGGATATTCTAATGGTGATGAAATTATCCAAGTCCGATAGTTTTTGAGTTTATTCATCACAAACATACATACATTTCTTTCTTCTTTATAATACTCGTTTTAGTATAGGTATGTATTAACGTAAAAATGTACACACCCAAACAATTTGGTTGCTAAGCTTCTGTACGCTAAAGTCTATTTTTTAATTCGACTAACCAATTTGACACATCCTATTCACTCAATTTTGTGCTCTGCTGCAATCAAGTTAGAGTATATTATACGGACATCGTCTGTGGAGTCCACTAGTCTAATATCCAAAATGTCCATGTCACAATGTTAGTTACCCTACTCCTCCGAAACGGCTTTACCGATTTTTACCAAATTTTGTATGCGTATTCAATAGGTCTGAAAATCGACTACTATCTATTTTATATGCATCTACAAGTTGTATTTCTCCCAATACACGGGGTACAAAGGCAACTTATTATGGCAAAACAAATGTTTGCCGAGACAGCTAGTTAATGTTTAAAATAACATATGTACATCGTACATACATACTACAGATAATCAACACATACCTTTGAAACGTATAATCCAAGCACTGTTACGTCCACAAAATGTTCCGGTTGCACAAAAAAAATCTTTTTTTTTTCACTAAAAACTGACACAGGATCCGTATTCCTACATAACGATCGATCAGGGACTGGCAACAGAATGACTCCCGGCGTATTGGAGGACCAACTGGTGTCAATTTTCGAATAAAAATAGCTTGCACACGATTAAAGACCCTATTTGTATCGCTCGAGAGTTTAGTTTAACATAAAACGCCGAATAACAAGGGTGCATGTGCTCGCCGGCTGTGTAGTTTAAGGATTGTTTAGTTTAGTCATACTATTGAAACGAAAAATATAATAGGCTATACTGTTGGATTATACGGACTGAGGTCCTTTTCGGTGTTTTTTTTTAGAGAGTTTTTGATGGAATTTTTTTTGAAAGCGGCCGTGTTACTTAAGAAACAAATATTTTATACAAATTACCTTTAACTACAGTTTTTAGGTACATCTTCGTTCCAGATGTTGGTGTTAAATGGTCTAGTATAGTGAAGGAAAACATCGTGAGACCTGCACACACATCTCTCACACGAGACACACGTCGTGTTAACCCTATAACGGCGATAGTCAGTGGCGTGCACACCATATAGGCAAAAAGACACTGCCTACCTTAGTATTGTAGCTTCCCAACCTAATAATAGAGTTATTGCTAGATCTTTTTTTGTTGTACTCACGACATAGGCGGACGAAGGTCCTGTATTTTGTGAGTGAGTAGATAGGTTACGTATATTTCGTAAAGACAAGTTAGCACACATAGTTGTCAATCCTTGGGGTCACTGCACCAATCACGCCGAGTCATATCGGTGTGTCAGTGGTTTACAGCTCCTTGGCTATTACAATTTTAGCAGTAATTTTTTTTGTACTTATATTTAGTTTGCCTTTTTCTCAAAAAATGACGCTACGGTGTCATACGTCAAACATCAATAAAACCTTGTTTGACAGAAACTTCAATCAATATTGAAAGAAATGTCACGTCGTTGTATTTAGCTTGAAGCTCAGAGCTGAAACAACTAGACTTGCAATCCTAAACTGACGTTAAGGATAAAACGAGAAAACGATATGAAAAAGGAGCGAGAGAGTAAGAAACAAAATCATCTGTCCCTTACTGCGTATCCAAACTGTCATCATCATCATCAGCCACATAACGTCCACTGCTGGACGAGGGCCTCCCCCAATGAGAACCGTCATTTGGGGTGAAATGCCAGTAATCGCCACGCTTGGCAGGCGGGTTGGCGATCGCAGTGGTGTTGTGGTTTAACTCACAGAGAGCGCTGCTGCCCTTTCTCTGGAGAGCTCCCTCGGTCGTCTCTTACGACCCCCATGACGGGAAAAGTTGGGCTGGGGTGGTGACACATGTATTCTATTCGCCATCACCACACGGCTTCCAAACTGTCAAATTTGTACTAAAAGTGACAGTTTGAATCCGCGATTGGAGGTGCTACGCGGCTTGCATGCCTATACGTATAGTTATGTTTGGTCTGAGTCTGTAAGACAATCGACACAGAAACTATTGTAGTGACGTCTATGTCATACAGTAAATGAGTTTAAAAAAACCTCCTTGCTTATAAATTGCGTCTATATATTACGTTTTCATATTAAAGAACATATTATTTATGTAAACTCGTAAATAGGTACAATCGGCCAATAATCTTGTCTAACACCCTATTATTGAAACTCGTATGGTAAAGGTCATTAGACATTAAGGTTAATAGTTTACTTGTCACAATATAACATTATAACGAGGTCACGTATGAAAAGATGTGTGAATGTAAGTGCAGCGAAAGCGTTATATCAGGACCATAACTAATGGAGATCTGTAGTCTCTGCCTGCCCCTCTGGGAGACGGGCGTGAAGTGTATGTAATATAACAACTGTACCTTATAGATATTTTAATGACACAGGAAGTGTCATAAAAAGCGATATACCATTTTCTTGGCCGACCGTACTTCATAAAACATTGGTAAAGAAAAAAAAGATGATGAAGTTCCCGGAGAGGGTTTTACTAACTACTTTTAATTAGATCATTTTTAATGAAACGCGCACAGACATTATAACTCAATATTGTTCACCGGGTCCACTCGTGACCACGACGCATGCAACTGCGTCGAAACGACGAGTAAACTAACAGAGGTGAGCTCGAGCTTGTCTTTGATCTCTCCTCTCCGGTGAACAATATTGAGTTACTTTTAATTACTAACACCCGCATATCATGAAGCGTATTAAATCCCACATAATAGTGTGTGAGCTCCATCGTCGCAGATTTTCGAAATGAATAAATAGCACAAAACAAAGTCATCTCCAGCTGTCTGTTCCAATGTATGCTTAAGATCTAAGCACTACAAAAACTACGCAACGGATTTTGATGCGGTCTTTTTTTACTAGATAGATATATTCTTGTCGCTTTATAGAGGGTGTTATAGTTTGTATGAAATACTGAACTACGCGAATGAAATGGCGGGGCGTCCACTAGTGTATGTGTAAAACAAAGTCGCTACTCGCTGTCTGTCCCTATGTACGCTTAGATCGTTAACAACTACGCAACGCATTTTTATGCGGTTTTCTATGGTAGATAGAGTGTTTCTTGAAGAAGGCTTATAATGTATAATACATACATTATGTAACTATAATAGCAGAGTAACACTGTGTATGTGTATTGGCAAAAAAAACGTTTCAGTCGGATCAGCTATATCATCATCATCAGCCCATACTTGTCCACTGCTGGACATAGGCCTCTCCAATTGCACGCCACTGGGATCTGTTTTCGGCTTCTCGCATCCAGCTTCTGCCAGCCATCTTGCGTATATCATCAGTCCACCTAGCCTAGAGGGCGTCCTACACTCCGTTTGCCGAATGCTCAATGGGGCTTTCTTAATAGGGACCATCGATGTGTTAGTTTCGTTCGTTCGTTCACGGCCTGTCTCCCATATATCTGATGATTTAGAAGATCTTGAGTTTTATTTACCTCGAAACCATGAACAGTGTTATCCATTATATTCTCGGTTACTCCAGATATCAATATTTTTTACGTGCCCTGACAACCCAGCTCCGGCCATGTCACGTGCCACACCAGTTAGAATTGACACGTTAGGATACGAAACAACGTGGATGTTAGGCACGTCGCCCTCATGGTAATCCCCCAGGGCTTGAAATATTTCTCTTTCCAATTGCCATTGCGTTCGACACAGCCCGCTGATGCGTCAGAAACACAATTCCGAGTGAAAAACTCGACTGCATTCCATCTACAGGCCGACAGCTCTATCCGTCGGATTGCATCAACATACAATTTCAATTAAGTGCCAATACTGACAGTTCAACAAGGTAAAATAATGAGAATATTAAAACTGTTGATTATGTTGTAGTAGTTCTCTCGACGCCTAGTAATGTGAAATAGCAATATGTAGATTTGTTATAGTCGGAATGTAGCGCCTAATAATTTTAAATAGCAATATCTATTCTTGTGATAGAATATAGCGCCTGATAATGTGAAATAGCAACGAATTGTGGTTGCTATTAGATGTTGTGATGTAAAAGGTACGTGATTTAGTTATTGTTTCATTGATGTGGATATGAAAAATATACTTATGTAGATATCTGAGAAACATTACAACTAAACCTATGTTACATTTAGATACCTCCTGTAGGAACTTATTTGAGGCTCCAACACTAGTCTATTGAATAAACACGAAACAAACTAGTTCAAACTCAGTTTCCCTATTTGACTCTGTACTAGTTTGTATCTGCCTTGCTTTCAGAACTGTGTTCTAATGATGGCGGCATATTTGTGATGTTATTTCACCTAATTTATACTCCAAAACTCCACAAGTAGTACATCTTGCAATACACATGTTCGGATTTCAATGTCTATGAACAACGCGAAAAATCTTAGCTAGGAGTACTTCTCTTCTTCTCTACATAGCAATAACCAACATTGCCATAAGATATTTTAGCAGTAGGTATTATTATATTAGTACTTCTACAGTACACATTCAATAACGAATAACAAGGACCATTCGGTGACATTTCGCGTATTAAGGAATTAATGACTTCAATATGAAGCCTTTACCCACAAGTTGCTAGCTTATTGCCTGAACAAACCTAAATCTCCAGATCCCAGAGTCGGCTCCTACTACATCCCTGAAAGAACAGGTGAAGATATGGCTGATGCATTCCATTTACATTCCAGATCAGCATAGGATAATAGTAAAAGATATGTATCAAAATGGACTTTGCAACAAACAATGTTAAGATGACAACCAGTCTACTATTTCCAAACCAAATCAAATCAAATAGTTTATTTCTTCATCGTTATAAGTGCTATTACATTCAGATATACAGTAGTATAACACAAAGCTTGATGTA
>SJJU01044806.1:0-10968 GCA_012932125.1 Conopomorpha cramerella | reverse complement strand
ATTGATATTTTGAGTTGTCACACCGCATTACGAATATGGCGTTTTTGTAGATTAAAAAGAAGAAAAAATGGATTTTTTTTGTGTTATGACAGTTTTTTAGAGGATGTGCGATATGTACTGTGAGTAAGGCAGGGCGGAGCACCGACCTGAGACAGAGCACCTCCTCGTCGGGCCCCGCGAGCTGGGAGAGCTCGACCAGCGGCTCCTGCAGCAGCCGGCCCTGGCACACCGCCTGCCGCAGCACGTCCGGGTACTCGCGGAAGTCGCCCTGCGGAACACTCATATACATACAACAACAACAACAACAAAAATACACCTCACGCCTTTTAATCCCAAGGCAGGGTAGGCAGGGCCACATGCTCAGCAAGTGCCCATGGTTTGCGAAGCGTATTTAATCCAATCTGACAGACAGACAGAATGAAACCTAAAAAACCCAACGTGTGTGAAACCTAAAAAGATCAGTCTGAATCAGACTGATCTTTTTAGGTTTCACACACGTTGTGGTGGGCGAGTTTCACCACGATGTCCACCGTTTGAGCGTTGCGTTGCGTACAGACTCTAAAAAAAGAGTCCCATTGGTACCCATTTCATACTTATAAATATATACTTTCGAATGTACATTTATTACTTAGATTTAGAGTACACGCCCCACAAGGGTATAGATTAATATTTTTTTAAATTTATACTAGTATTGTAACGGATAGTGATTTGGCCGGATACCGGATATCTGGCCGATGGCGTGACCGCATGGCCGGATATCCGGCCACCGGTTATCCACTCGTTTCGCTCATGGCCAGATATCCGGTTATAGACCGACATCCGGCCATCCGCCGGATAGTGAAAAATCGGCGGGATAGGCCGGATACCGGATAGTGGCCGGTATCCGTTGCAACTCTAATTTATACTATAATTTCTGATTCTACCAATCACGTGTCTCGCTTTCTGTCATGACTGTCAACATCAATGTGACATTCAAGAGATAATGTAGATCACAGAGCAAACACAACTAGACTTGCAAGCCACATACCACCTTCAGTCTGTCTCTTTTCCACCAACATTTATGGAAAATGATGTACTTCTGGATCCAAACTGTCACTTTTACTACTAATCTGACAGTTTGGATCCAGATTTAACCTAATACGCAGTAAGGCACCGAAGATATTTTCTCCAACTCTTTCACTCCTGCATATTTTTCATATCTTTATCTCGTTTTATTTTAAATGTCAGTTTAGGACTGCAAGTCTACTTGTTTTTGGTCTTAGACGTAGATCGTAGAAAATGTTTCGACCATCTCTTCCTAGACACAGACGTAATATGTATAATAGCAGTTGCGTGCACTGGCTTTTACGACAAGGTAGGCAGGCAGTGATCCCCAAGGATTGACACTTATGTATAGGTAACTTGTCTTTACGAAATATAGGTAACCTATCTACTCACCCACAAAACACAGGACCTTCGTTAGCCTCTGTCGTGAGTACAACAAAAAAAGATCTAGCAATAACTCTATTACTAGGTCGGGAAGCTACAATACTAAGGTTCTCGTTCTTTTTGCCAATATGATGTGCACGCCACTGTATAATAGAGCACAAACTCACCCTCCCACGGTTGCTGTTCGAGTATATCTTGCTGATGTGATTGTCGGCGATCTCTATAGGTATTCTGGGGAACTGTTCGTCCTCCACCAGCTGTTGCACACACTCGGACACGTCCTGCTTCACGGTGAGAGCGTCGCGCGACTCGCCGCCGATCACGATCACGTGGGGCTTCTTGCGGAGGATGAACCTATGCGGTCGAATAACATTTTATTACATAAATAAATACAAAATAGTCACAATGTATTCAAATGTAAGTAACACGTAATGCGAACATATTTTAAATTTATACTAGTGTTGCAACGGATAGTGATTTGCCCGGATGCCGGATATCTGGCCGTTGGCGTGGCCGCATGGCCCACTCGTTTCGCTCATGGCCAGATATCCGGTTATAGACCGACATCCGGTCATCCGCCGTGTCTAAAAGGACCCCGAGCAATGTCTTTGAAACACTGTTGGACATGAGCCCATTCTGAAGACAGAATGGACAACTTTTTAACCAACTTCAAAAAAAGGAGGAGGTTCTCAATTCGACGGTATGATTAGTCCCTCTGTGACTAAAGTCCCTATATAAGAAAAAAAATCAACGGTATTATGTTTTATATTTGTTATCTCAAGACTGAGTGACAGGATTTAGATGAATCTTTTCTTTTTATCAATGCTGATGCTTCCCGTTTGTTCACATTTAAATTTGGTTCAGTTCCGACAATGGCATCCATGAGAAAACCACAAATCTGTCTTTTACTGGTTGAAGTCGATTCTTTTTGACGTGACAACGTTTAATAACTCGATACTACGGGCTGCATGCACGAAAAAGACGACGTCATTGTCCCGTTCCGCAAGCGAGTGTACTACTACTACTGCAATGTTTCACGTTGTCACGTGAGACTACCGTCAGCAAACCGACTTTACAGACAACCATTTTTTTCTTTAAAATTACAAGAGTTGGCATCTTAACACATATACACGATGCGCTTATCACTGCATAAGTCTAAGTCTTTTTTTAATGGCAATCTTATTAGATTGCCATTAAAAGGCTTTTGCCAATAATTTTTGCCAGTGTGGAGTGTAGATGAGTAAAGTGGTAAAAATCGTCGTCACTCGTCAAAGTCGTGTCAAAGTGTGTCGTATCCACTGTATAAAGATACAGTCTTTGTTTTCATTTTCCGATGTCAGCCACCTGGCACCCAAGGCGTGTCACTAAACCTTATGACACTCTGACTCAGAAGTCATGCTGTATTTGTGAGTACTGTGAATGTGCCAGCTCTTATTAATTGTTCTGTACATTATGTGACAATACGGGGGAAACTAACAAAAAATGTATGAAAATGATTTTTTTTTATTTCTCGGGGTTCAGTTTTAGGTACACATAGTATAAACTAGCTGACCCGGCAAACGTTGTTTTATCAATGTACTTTATAGCCTATATGTTATTCTAGTTCATAGGCTACAATACTGCCAAGTTTCATCAAAATCCGTCCAGTACTTTCTGCGTGAAAGAGTAACAAACATCCATCCACACATACAAACTTTCACGTTTATAATATTTGTAGGAAGCAGTGGCGTGCGCAGGCTTTTACAACAAGGTAGGCAGTAATCCTCACGGATTGACACATTTGTATAGGTAACTTGTCTACGAAATATAGGTACTTACCTATCTACCCACAAAACACAGGACCTTTGTTAGCATATGTAGTGAGTACAATAAAAAAAGATCTAGCAATAACTGTAGGTCGACTAACCAAAATACTAAGGTAGGCAGTGTCTTTTTGCCTATATGGTGTGCACGCCACTGGTAGGAAGTAGGATAGACAAACCGTCTCAAAGCTGTCATGTCTGCCTCCTTGTTGGCCCGCTCCCGGGCGTCCCAGGCGTTGCGGCGGTACAGGAGATGGGGCAGTCGCAGATGGTCGGCCACCTCGCCGCCGCTGGCGATCAGACACGCGAACGCGCAGTGCTCCCTGTCCGGCACGTACGCTATTGATAGCACTCGTAGACCTGGCCAGATGTATACACACATTCATATAGGTTATGGGACCCAAGGGGACTCTCTCTCTACTACCACTAGACCCATGACCTGTAATATAATTCTTGTTCTGTGATAATAAATAAATGTTATACGTAAGAAAAGTTAATTCGCACGTCATGAAAGCATACGATAAAGATGGGCTTTATTATTTATACAATTAGCATACGATATATTGTTACTTTTATTTTAATATTAATTTCATTTACCCGCTTATATTTTTTGATTTGTCTTCTAATTGTATCGGAGTTTAAGAAATGCTAACTTTTTACCTAAATGTTCAAGCTGTTACTATAGGCATGCAGTGGCGACCTATAATTAAGGCAGCACTCGCTCCTTTTTTGGTTAATGTATTTTTTTATAAATGTAAAAGTGTATTATGTCCTGTTGGTTAAATAAAAGAATAAAATAAAATGCACAAAATTGTTTGACCAATGGAAATTTATGGTGTGTGGCCATTGAAACCCTCCGGTTCAAAAACGTCAAAAAATTCTTACATATTTACACACTTACCATTAGAAGTGTCCCACTCTTCATCGTCGTCGTCAGATACCCTCGACTCGTACGGTGCCACCTTCAGCCAGTCGAAAAGTTTACGACGACAGCATCTGATGACAAAAAAAACATAATTTTTAGGTAATGTTTGAATGTAATTTTTATTCATTACTAGCTGTCTCGGCAAACATTTGTTTTGCCATAAGAAGTCGCCTTTATACCCCATGTATTGGAAGAAATACAACTTTTAAACCTTCCCTGGACTTCCACGTGTAATTCAAGACCAAAATTAGCCAAATCGGTCCAGCCGTTCTCGAGTTTTAGCGAGTCTAACGAACATCAATTTATTTTTATATATATAGACTAGTGGACTCGACAGACGTTGTCCTGTCTTTCGTCTATAACCTCCAGGGTGGCCTGTGCCCAGCAGTGGATGTCATTTTTTTCTTTCATAAGAACCTTCTGTTGTCATTAGTGAGCACAACAAAAGAAGAGTTAGCGAAAGCGGTATTTTTATTTATTACTAGTGGACTCGACAGATGTTGTCGTGTCTTTCGTCTATAACCTCCAGGGTGGCATGTGCCCAGCAGTGTACGTAATTTTTTTTCTTTCATAAGAACCTTCTGCTGTCATTAGTGAGCACAACAAAAGAAGAATTAGCGAAATCGGTCCACCCGTTCCGGAGTTATGGAATGACAACGAAAAGTTGCTTTGATTTTATATACATATAAGATTTAAATCGATGACATGGTTCCTAAGAACAGGTCTTCATATGTCTTATAATTTCAGGCTTTCCCATACTGTTCTTTATGGTACACTCTGTATATACGGTCGAATTGTAAAATCTCCTTTTTTTGAAGGCGCTTAAAAAGTTGTGTCTGTTTATTTAAAAAATGGCTGCTTCTAATGTTTCCTAAAGCCTGGAATATTACGGGAGGCGAAACTGTCACATTGTATTTACAGATCGATTAATAAGAGTTGACACGTTCACAATACGCACACTAATGCAATTTGACTAATACAGGATGTTTTTTATGCGTTACACGACTTTTTTGCCACGTGTCGTGGCTAACATCGGAAAATGAAAACACACACTCTGTATATGTATGCAGTGATACGTCACGCCGCTAGTTTATTCACAGACATTACACAAGCGCATCGTGTAAATATGTTAAGATGCCAGCTCTTATTAATCTTAGAACAAAAGTAACACAAAACAAAATGCGACATTTTATGAAATTGAACCTTAACATAAAAGATACAAAACTTAAATTACAAAATCGGCATGTTTCCTATTGGTTCCTTTTTGTTCTAACTATGCTATATGTACGTGTTTAAAAACATTGGTTTTCATGTTCTAGGAATTTATAATGTTATGATTCCAGAAACTTGTAAATAAAAAAATTAAATAAATAATATCACCAACTTGAGAATATATTCTTTAGACTCCTGCAGCAACTGCGAGTTGAGCTCTCGCCTCAGTTCCGGTATGATGATCTTGCTGAGAGCTATTGTCACGGCTTCGGCACGCAGGTCGTTCCATGCCTCCACTGTCGACGCAAACTCGTCCTTTTCGGAAAGTACATTGGGTTCAAAATGTATTCAATGGTAATTGAAATAAAGAATTGAGTATTGTTAGAACTAACTAAAAAATGAACGCAACTTCATTATGCAGAAAACACAGATGGCGCTGCATACGCTTTACTGAGCTGAACCAATGAGATCGATCATTACACGAGATCAAAACTAAACACATTACATCGTAAGTTTTCGTCTCTATTTCATTGTATTGCAGTGTAATGTGTGTAAGTGAATGCATATATTGTAGTGTTTGATGAAGTAAAATCTAAAACAAAGTGAACAACAGCTAAATACACATAACCTACCGATTAAAATGTTAGTAAGTGCCATAGTGGCTTGAGACCCAGGCTTAAAGCTCTACCAACCTTCTGATACAGTTGTTTGATCTCGTCGAGGTAATTGGGCCCCGTGTTTCCCTCGATGACTTCGCTTATTTTGAGGTCGATTAACTTGTCCTCGGCCGCCATGGTCAGTTTGAGGTACTGGTCGCCGGTCAGGTCGCGCACTGGCTTCTTCTTCAGATACTTCATACTGGGAAAAACAAAGACATTTGTTGGCAACACTGTTGTAGAAAGAGCAAGATAGCTTGAGCAGTTAAGCGATGACCTGACTTCAACCCTCAATATGCTCATAAATTCAGGCTAGAATACAACTAGCAAAACGAATGCCAAGAATGAATCGTGCATGGAATACTGCTCGCATCTTTGAGATGGTTTAATATACTAGACTGAGGTCTTGAGGCAATAGAGAAGCGTTCTAGAAGACCCACGTGACCACAGCTGGCTGAAGTTCGGCTACAAACCCATGAGAGTATCGCCGCAAGGTTGCGCATCTGCCTTCTATTGGGTACATTTTGGAGAGCATGCTGCGGAGCTGCACAGCCATCGCGCTTTTACCATCGGACCATCAGGCGAACGGCGAAGAGTGATCCATATCCGGAGTAGATTTCATTTACCAAAGCGTTTGCACTCGAGTGGAGACCACGTATCGGCATACGGATAGTAAGACGCTCTCAAGCAAAGTGGATTAATGATTTGCGCAAGATGGCTAGCATATATCATACAATATATTCTTGATACCTTTTTAACAATGCTCAGTTCTTATTTTTTCTTTAACACTGACACACAACTCACCTATAACACGGATGATTCTCGTCAATAGTCTTCAGTCCTTTGGGCGTGGGGGTGACAGAGACGGTGGCCCTCTCGCGCATCGCCTCCCGTATCGTGTGTCGCAACAGTGGCTCCCTCGCCAGCTGGACACCGCACATGTATACCGCACGACGCAATACCTCTTGGGCTGAGGCTTTGTCACTGGCCTGTTTGGTGAGATAAGGTTACGAATCGAGATTTTTCTTATTTAATTTATTCAGATTATGAACATATCAACGATAAACATCATACTGAACTAAAACTAAGCGCTACTACAATTGGACGTAGTTACACAGAAAGGACTCAATCCACTGCGAAATTGCACCTGTATCACTATCGTTGAAAATATGGACAGGGATGGAACATCGATTGAATATAGTAAGATGAGTGATAGAATCAAAACCTTAGTCCGATTTCACGGGAAAGAATAGACCTAATTCGAATCTAACTACGTACTAATTAGCTAACTTTCCTGTGCCGTAGCCAGCTGTGAAATGTGACTAAGGCTTAGGCCGCACTACGGTTTTTTCCCGCAAGCGGTAAACCGCTAAACCGACGATTTTTTTTTACGATGGCGAGTCAGTTTCAAAATGGACTTCAAGAGAGCTGTGTGTATTGCTGCTTTAATAATATGACACAAAAAGAAAATATGACAGCAAAAAAATCGCAAATACTTGTCGTATTTTTTTACTTGTCGTCTTTTATTGTGCCATTCACTGACTAGGCAAAGATTGAGCACAGGTTTCTTCCATAAGAACTATCAAATTGTACGAAAACATCCAGATAAAATGTTCAGTTACTGTCGAATATCAGTAGCCAGGTTCGACAAATATTTACACATTGTACGGCCATACATGTCCTTATACGTTATACAAGGATAGAACATTTGTCTTATGTATTTTCACCAGAATAATTTGCAAGAAAAATTGACGCGTTTTTTGCCCGATATTGATTCTGTACCATTCGGCGGTTTTGATATGAGTCGCGGGTAGAAACCGCCAGTGCGGACGCTTCGGTTAATTTCCTTTACTCACTCAAAGTGACGCGGTTATAGAGCGCAATGCGACCTAAGGGCTAAGGACGATGTGTGAGGTGTAGGGTGCAGGGTGCAGGGTGCAGGGTGCAGGGTGCAGGGTGCAGGGTGCAGGGTGCAGGGTGCAGGGTGCAGGGTGCAGGGTGCAGGGTGCAGGGTGCAGGGTGCAGGGTTCAGGGTGCAGGGTGTATACTGACGTATGCGGCGGCGGCCTCGAGCGGCGGCGCGGCGGCCTGCTCGACCTCGTGCCGCTGGTAGTTGTCGCGCACGTTCTCCGCGAACTGGCCCGGGCTCAGACCGAACTTGCGCACCAGACCCTCTGCACACATAACACATCCATTTTTACATTATTTAACCCTTGATCAAACAAATACTATTATTTTACCACTTGACCAACACATACTTTGAACCTTATTGAATGTCTTCACTAGAATTATCTTAACAATAATTTCACATTGTACTTAAAAGCTAGATTTTATGATAAACATCACCCGGGTTTATGTGATGGAGTGGGTAATTAAAATAACAAACGTCAAAAATCGAAAATCCATCAGAGGAAAACCTAACCTTGTCTGATTAAGGATTAAAACAAAATCGTCGAAAAATGTTGAATAACAGTGTACATTGGCCAATCAACGTTTGCCGAGTCGAATAGTACTAAATAAAACTAAGCATTACATTCATAAATATAATAAATATATATATAAAATCTAGCTTAGCTAATGATACCTCGGGATATTTCCCACACTCATATGACCCCCAAACTACAATACCCTGTACAATGGATGCCAGAGTCTGATATATGCGCACATCAAATGCCTCAACTCATTGCTCAGAACATGTGATGGGAATAGGACTCGCGACTTTTACTTACCTAAAGTATTTTTTTTTAATGTGACGAACTAATTTGACAGTTCCTATATGATGACTTATTCCCATGTAAGTTAAACTGAAAATTGAATACCAACATTTAAAGATTGTCATCGCGTATAATATACTTTAACTTGATTGCAACAGAGCACAAAATTGTGTGAATAGGAACTGTCAAATTGGTTCGTCGAATTAAAAAATAGACTTTAGCCAAAATCGTCATTTATTGAGCTCTCTTTGAAGATATACGCCTGTATATCCTGCTTCTAACATGAGGTACAGTGTTAGGAAAAATGGTGTGATTATACCATACACTTCACGCCTTTAATCCCAAAGAGGGGTAGGCAGAGGCACTTGCTGAAGCAAGTACCCACGGTTCACCAAGCGTATTTAACCCAACGTGACAGGGGGTGAGTCCATCGCCGTTATAGGGTTCACACACCTTGTGGTGTTCGGGTTTCATCACGATGTTGTCCTTCACCGTACGAGCGTTGCGTTGCGACGCAGTTGCGTGCCAATGTCCCATTGGTACACGTCCAGTAGCCGGACTCGAACCCGGGACCTCCCGGTTACAAGTCAAGTGTCCGACCAACTGGACCACAGACGCTCGGGATTATACCAATCCATACTTTATGAGAAATTCTGTGGAGTTATCCCGGTTTATATTTATTGTAACAAACACACTCACCAATCCCGGACCTCCGACACAGCTCGTAAGGTCCCGACCTCACGGCGTACTTGACCTCAGTGGGCTGCTCTTCTATGTCGGGCTCCATGGCTTCAACCGCCGCTGCAGCTTCTGTGGGGTCCTCTCCATTCTTCTCGGCTTCTTCGCGAGCTGCTTTCCTAGTTAATAAGTTGAAAATGTACAAAGGGTCTCTGTCTCTGCAGTCTAGTTTATAGTTTTATCTTTATAAACTAGTTGACTCGGCAATTGACGTTTTGTCAATATAATTATACATACACTTCACGCCTGTCTCCCCGAGGGGTAGGCAGAGACTACAGATCTCCATTTGTCACGATCCTGACATACCCCTTTCGCTTTATCTACATTCATACATCTATATATACATGAACTCCGGTTTCGAGTACTTAGAATATAATTATCTCAGTGCTATTATATGTATTCTACATATAAACCATCCTCTGACATCGCTACATCTTATAAAGAAAACCGCATCAATATCCTTTGCCTAGTTTTAAAGATATAAGCATACATAGGAACAGACAGCGGGGAGCAACTTTGTTTTATACATACTATGTACTGTTTTTATTATTTACTAGCTGGCCCGGCAATCATTTGTTTGCCATAGAAAGTCGCCTTTGTAACCCGTATATTGGAAGCAGTGCACCTTTTAAACCTGCCCTGGACTACCACGAATAATTCAAGACCAAAATTAGCAAATTTGGTCCAGCCATTCTCGAGTTTCAGCGAGACTAACGAACATCAATTCATTCAAACGAACATAAACTGTTGTGATTAATCCCGCATACAATAAGGTGTGTTAACCCTATTACGACGCTTGGTACCATTTACATAGCAAATGCATCTTTGGGGCCTAGCTTTGGGATTAAAAAGCGTAGTGTTTTTATTTAATTAATTTAACCCTTAATGAAACAAAGTCTAGTATATTGCCACTTGACCAACACATACTTTGAACCTTATTGAATGTCTTCACTGGAATTATCTAAAGATTTCAAAGAAATTAACCGAGAATAATGACATAAGGTATGTAACACTACAGGACACATACCTATTTAAACATTAAACAATAATTTCACATTGTACTTAAAAGCTAGATTTTATGATAAACATTACCCGGGTTTATGTGATGGAGTCGGTAATTAGAATAATAAATGTTAATAGAGTCCAAAGTCCATCAGCAAAACACCTAACCTTGTCTTGATTAAGGGTTAAGGAGCTTTTTTTTATAATCACTATGAACAAGCGTTTGACCACCATCCTGCCTGATGTTAAGCAGCGATGTGGTCTACGATGGAGTTCAGACTCAATACTAACTTTTTCTCCTCAAGTTGTGTCTTCCTCTCCTTCAGCCGCTGCAGTTTCTGCATCTCAGGCAGCTCGTTGGAGTAGTAGAGCAGGAAGTGTGTGTGCACGTCGCGTAGCTCCTCCGACGTTTGAACGTTTTTCAATCTGGAATTAGGACAATGTGTTAACCCTTTGCCAGACCTTGTTTTTTTTTCATTCATTTGTTTTAC
>SJJU01044785.1:0-10264 GCA_012932125.1 Conopomorpha cramerella | reverse complement strand
ACTGACAAGTTAAGTTGAGCTTTGTGTATCTTCGAAATAGCAATTCCGCCATTATTAGTAAGGCCCTAATAGTGGATATAGCGGAAAGGTTTGTGAAGGAACGTAAAAGCTTATTTTCTGAAGACTACCTAACTTAACTTTTCATATTTATACAAATCATGCCATTCATCATTAACTACTAAGTTATTACTAAAATTCAGTGGCGTGCACTGGCTTTTATGACAAGGTAGGCATTAATCCCCAAGAATTGACACCTATGTATAGGTAACTTGTCTTTACAAAATATAGGTATCTAGCTACCTACCTATCTACTCATAAAACACAGGACCTTCGTCAGCCTATGTCGTGAATACAACAAAAAAAGATCTAGAAATAACTCTATTATTAGGTCGGGTAACCAGAATACTAAGGTAGGCAGTGTCTTTTTGCCTACTATATGGTGTGCACGCCACTGCTAAACTTGTATCTATTTCAACAACGAAATATGTTTTAAAACCCTACTAATAAAATACTTAATGAAATATTGCCGACTCGATAACAGAATGCCACTCACTGCGTTCTATTTGACAAAACACCAATCTTAAAGCTACTGGAATCCCCATCTAGTAGGATCGAGTAGGAATGCCAATGATTGCATATCTCATAAAAACCATAAAGACGCCCGCCGACCCCATTTATTATAAACACAAGACGAGATCTTGGAAAAAAAAAGACTTTAAATAGCACCTTCACGCCAATTTAAACCCAATAAGCTATACATTAGCGCCGTTTTCAATCGAAATGGCACTTCGCAAGGACACATCATCCTAAACGCTGCTGAAACTTGATCTTTGTAGAAATACTTTTCTTTCTTCTTTCGACCCGAGTTTATTTTCTGCTCATCAATACTTTAGCAGATAGTTCAATCTGAAAAACACCATCGTAAATTGATATCGGTAGCCAAATAAACTGTAAAAACCTAGAGCTCACCGAACTAGTAAGTACGATGCATTTCTATTGGCAGAAATCTATCGGGCACGTAAAAGGTGGTTGGCCATTGGTGGATATGTGGGTATATTTTGTTAAAAAAGCTAAGCCTAAGAATCGGACCGAATTAGATCTGCATCAATGTGTAGGGGTAGTGTAGGCGCTAGTTATTGACCTTGAAACAATTACCTTGCCATTATATAACACTCAAAGCGACTCTCAGAAAATATGACCAAGTTTCTCCATAAAGGTCCCAATTAAAATGGGTGACGATCCGTCAACGTCTGTCCACTAGTAATTATATTGTAAATTACACATTATGTAAAGAAATTTATCGACCATTAGAACTACCCCACGATGAAATAATCCTAAAACACTGCAAGCACTGTCGTTATAATATATAGGTATATTATAGTTATATATATTTAGCTATAATATGTATGTATAACGTTAAGGGTGTTATGTAAAACTGTTTTAATTTCATTGAGTCTTTTTTTAATGGAATCAGGCCACAGCGAAACACACAATTCAAAAGCTTGCTGAAGCAGGCGGTACTGACTAGGGATAATAAGAATTAAGTCGATGTTTATTTAAACGCGAACGCTACGCGTAATCTCGAAAGAAATTTGAAATAGGCAGACGCACTTTTCACAATTTCGTCAAGATGAACTGAAGTAGATTTTCTTTTTCACTCGCTCATTTGGGCATATTAATTGTAGCCACATGGTGAATAATACCCATTACCTACTCTGTAACGAGAATTCACTACGTAGTTTTTTGGCTTAAAAATCACAGCAAAACAGTACAAAATTAAACTACACACATCAAAAATGCCTGGGGATCAAGTACATTTTAGAAGATTCCAAACAAGAATATATTTTACAAAAACTGAATTCATTCATAATTTATTCAAAATGTGGTCATAAGTCATTGATACAGGCATGGGGAATTAGGTAGGAGACTAATACAGGAGATTAGATTTGATTTAAATAAAATAGATTTTTTTTAGAGCTAAAAATGTTCTTGATCCCTAGACACTTTGATGTGTGTATTTGTACCTAACAGTACCTTCACTATACGGATAAATCAGACGTAAATGAAAAATCATATGGAACTCAAAGTCTATGTCTACATTTCTATTTTATTGTAACAATGCATTTAAATGTAAAAGGCTGTATGTTTCCTGAATAAAGTAAAACAAATAAAAAATAAACAAAATATTTGTCTTAAAAACACAATTTACAGAACCCTCCAGTAAATTCTCGTTTGAGAGTCTGTCTTGAGCATAACGACTAGCAAAATCAGGTACTTTGCTAACTGGTATACCTCTCAGGTGGTAAAAACGCATAGGTGCCTACTAATAAACGCCTATCTTTACAATACAATCAGCGATGGAAATAAGAGTCGGGTAACCGATCATGATTGATGTATAGGAATGACGATGTGGGCTATCGATTGGCCAAGAAAAAGGCAACGGAATGAAGCTCGACTTTTATGCGACGTTTTTCTTGAACATGCTCGCATGAATGCTGATTGCGGCTAACAACATTGTTGATCTGGTGTAAATTAAGGATTACGCTTTTGCACCTGTATTTTCAACCACATTTTTAATCCTGGCAAGTAAGTGCTGAAATACCGGAATAAGGAATGCTGGCTGGAGAGAAATGTCATATTTTATTAAGCACCTTTTCGGTGTCCGTGAAAGATCTCCTTACACTTTTTACTAGTATGAACCATTGTTTTAATACAATTTGACGTTTCTAATTTGCTTAAGAAGAAAGCGAAATTTTGTTGACTGTCCTTTCTCATGGTGTACTACCTAGGTATTGTTATTAATTGTATTTTTCTTTCAATGTAATAAATACGGTCTAAGTAACGATCTTAGTAAGGGATTCGAACCTATGAAAAGACTTATTGGCCAACGAGTAGAGGTGCTGTTAAAAAAGTTATAAAAGCCTAAAGGCCATTAGACGTCACTTAGATTATTATTTACATTAAAACATCTTATTTACCTACGGTCAAATGGACGTAGTTACACAGAAAGGACTCAATCCACAATCAAATTGAGTTAGCTATACCAGGGCGCTAAGTTAAGACATATTCATCACAAAAAAAAATATTTACACAAAAAAGTTCACTACAACCTATTTTTTATGTACGCTGACTCAATCCACATGTATAGCGGGTCAATAGCGCATCCAACTTTAAAGCTCAATATCTCCGAAGTAACTTTTTGTGGATTGAGTCCTTTGTGTGTAACTACTTCCAATTTGCTTACCCATCACTTTCTCTCCAACTCTCGTCCCGATCAGAACTCAAACTGAACTGAACCAACTTGCTTTTTTAATGAAGATAACCTTTGAGTATCAGTACTTTCAGTTCCATTAGGTATTACCATACGATAAGATTTAAAAAAAAAATTCATCGTCAAACAAATTCCAAGCGAACGCGGGCTTACAATAAACTGGTTATGTTGAATAAAACAAGTCCGCAGTAAAGGAATGCAGGGATGGTCAACTTTTACAATTAGAAGAGATCGGAATGCCGGGCACGTCGGCACTACGCTATGATGTAACTACCGACTACTGACCCCTGGAATCACTCGGGCATTCTACTTTATTATCCCGACGAATGCTTGTAGCGTTCAGGACGCCGTGTCTCCTATTACATTGCTGGTTCAGTTACACTAATTTCGCTTTAGTCTTTAGTAAAACATCAATATAGCAGCAACGAGAGTGATGGAAGTACAAAATACTAGAAGACTCCCATAGGTCAATATACAGTGGCGTCTGATCAACATACTGTTGTAAAACATTTTGTTCATAAATTTCGCTTGCCGGTTCAGCTAGTAGGTAAATAATATAGGTAAGCGACTTCTGCCTTGTGGCTCGGATGAAAAGTTTTTCAATCTAAGTTTTTTACCAATAATTTTGGTTCTAGAATATCGAGGCGTACTTTATAAAGAAAAATGCTATTATACTTGACATGTACTACTAAATAATTTACGTAGAGCTGAGGTTCGGATAGTTAGAATGTTTGTCTTTTTTTAACGCAAAATATACTGAAGATATTTCGATAATATCATAAAGAGGAAACGATTTGATTGTTTGTTTGCATCTGAAATAACTAGACCGATTTAAAAAAAATCTGGTACCGTTTGGAAGCTACATACCTATACATCCACTGGTGATATAGCTTCATTTGATCTTGAAATTCCCATGGGAACGGGAAAAGCGTGGCATAAATTGGTAGGTACACCTTATTTTGAGTCCTTATGTAGCTTTAGGCCGTTTACTCCTCGAGTTACAACATAGTATATAATCTCCCTACCAAGTTTTGTCAAGATTTCAGTGTTGTAGATTTTAGTAGAAATGTTTCTGGAAGGAGAAACAAAAATACTTACGTTCGGCCAAATAGAGTGCTGTATGTGTTATTGTGCTGCGTCGATTTTTTTAAATTTCCCTGTGTTGTTGCCATAGTAAAAGTTGTTCAATTTGAAGAGGCAAACAAAGTTTTGTAAGGTACACAAGATAACTCAGGGTTCTTACACATGCAGTATTGTGACAAAATTAGAAACTACCCCTAATGTGTAATAACATTATTATAAGTTTTTACCTTAGAGACCAAATTCTTTGTCGACTGGTACATTTCCACATATCACAAACTATCTTTTACATTAGGAGAATCCGGGATATTCCCTTTCCCACCACTGTGATTCCTGTTAGAGCCAGGATCTACAGCGGCATCCAGAATGGACAAAAGCTGAATCAGTGACGACTGGGCTAGATCCCGGGGGGGCCTAGCCTTATGTCTTGGATCCCACATAGTAATTAAACTAAAAACGGTATAAAAATAAGAGGAAAATATATACATATGCGCTGCATTGCAATGCATACATATGATTTTTTTAATTTTTTTTGAATGCCCTAATCTAAATAGTGGGAGAGACAGCATTATTACAAACGAGGCACAAATTGCCTTTTGGAAGAGCAGCACGGGTGAATGCGGAGGACTAAACCTAGTGGGGCTGACGTTCTAAGCTACTGCTAAGGACATTAGAAATAGATAATTTTCAAGAAAAAAGAACCGTCTTCAACCAATAATAGTCGCTCTTGAATTTTTTTAAAGTTGCCCTCGATTTATAGGGCTGCCATCATCAAATCCTGATTTCCTAATCACGGGACCACTTTAAAAATATCTTCTTTCGAAAATCAAGGTCAATCAAGAAAAGAAATCATCAAAATTGTATCATAATCACTATGGCTCAGTGACCACAATTTACAACTTAATTCCTCTAAAACTAAAATTATGATTTATCATCCTCATCAGAAGAACAACCTTGATTTGAAATTCCAATACAAAAATACAGATATAGATATTGTTACCAGCTCCACTTTACTGGGGATAGATATAGATAAACATCTAAACTGGAAAAATCACATTCAGAAATTATTAAATAAATTATCTAAATTTAGCTATGCCTTAAAAGAAATTAAATTAACCACTGATTTTAATACCGCACTAACGTTATATTATGCCTACGCGTACTCTTGGCTTTCATATGGTGTAATACTATGGGGAAATAGTTCTGAATCACCGTCAGTGCTCGTAATGCAAAAAAAGTTAGTTAGGACTATGGTCAATATCAAACAAACAGACAGTTGCAAGCCGTTTTTTCAAAAACATAAAATACTTACTCTTCCGTCTATCTATATATTAGAACTCTGTAAATTTGTAAGAAATAACCCAACATTATTTAAGTCCGTCAAAGATATGCCATCTAATTACAACACACGAAAAAGAAACCAATTGGTAATGCCTACCTCAAATCTCATAATACACTCCACTAGTCCTCTAAAAATGGCAATAAAAATTTATAATAATTTACCTGAGAATCTAAGAAATATAGAAAATAATAAATCTTTTATACTTAAAGTAAAAAACATTCTATTAATTAAAAGTTACTACAATGTCAATGAATACCTACTAGATACAAAATTTGAATAAAGTAAATGTTCTAGTCAGATTACACAACTAGATAGATACCAATAGAAGCAAATCTGTGTTATATAAGTATAAAATACAAATAAATTATTATTATTACTAAGATCTCTTGTTAATGGTAAGTTGTTAAGTTTCAGATATTAATATGTTAGAAAGAAATAGTTATGTAAATATTATAATTATAAAGTAAACACACCTATGTTAATACACACATATAGGTCCCTATACTTACACTACACTTAAGTGGTAGGTACCTACACCATATATTCATATACACACTCACACATACATAAATACATACACACACACACATGCATGCATACATACACACACACTCATCACTACTTAAGATTAGATTATAAGTCTTACTATAAAAATTGCTGTGTCCTACAGGATCTACAATGCTTGTACAATCCATATATGTAACACCTTTTATACCTACCATTGTGGAACGCAATAAACTTATTGAGTATTGAGTATAAACGATGAAGTCGGCGAACAAAAATAAAAAAAAACCTAAAATGCAGTCAAATTGTGAAAGACCCCTTTTTTGAAGTCGCTTACAATAATGATAACAATAATGATACATTTCAGTGCTAACAATAATGATACATTTCAGCCCAATAGACCCTCAATCGACATCGTACTGCGTCGTTGCGTCACGGAAGAGGAACTACACGTCCCTGTGTTCGGCTAAATGTGACCTCAAGACCTCATCGCCTCACGTTTACTATGACATCGGTAAAATAATGAAGAACGCAACAGCTCCTGAATTTGAAAATGAAGAGTCAAATAGTGTGGAAATAAGCGACAACTTCAACGCTTACGCGTGGGACACTAAGCATATGTACAAACGAAGAAAATCAAGTAAGTAATACTATCTATACTAATATCATAAATGCGAAAGTAACTATGTCTGTCTGTGTCGCTTTCACGCCAAAACTTTGAACCCCTTTAAATGAAATTTGGTATACAGATAGTTTAGTGAGAAAGGACATATTTTTTATCCCTATCCTGTTGGATGCGGCACTAAATAGAGGGTGTATAGTTTGTGAAACTATGCAAATAAACATGTTGGTATTTTTACTTTCATACATATTAGGTAACGTCCGTTTCCCAGATAAGTAGGCAGAGATCAAGGACTCCTTTCCTTCTTTTCCTTCGCCGTATGAGCGTTGCTTTGCGTACATAGGCTCTGGAAAAGAATCCCATTGGTAAACGTCCTGCATCTGGTCTCGAACCCGATCAAAAGTCAAGTATCCAACTTGACGCGGACGCTCTTCAGTGATCTGAAAAAAGATAATCCATATAAGCAAGTTTTTCAAGAACTTGATTATATTAAGTAGGTGCTTATCAGTTGTCAAAGTGAACATAAAACTTTGGCTTTTAAAGTTTAATAGAGCTACCACCTATCACAAGATTTACAAAGATATCTGAAAGGTTATTTTTTAGTTCCAAACTTTTTTACTCATTTGCGAGACATCAAGCGAAGATCAATCTAATGAAATTTATCTATTCCATCTACAACCAAATTCTTCAAAGCACCAAAGTTAAACAACAGGTTTGTGTAATACTAGGCTGGCATTGTCTTTTGTACCAAAAATGAGAATATGATTTCATGCTTTATAGACTTACTAGCTGCCCCCGCGAACTTCGTTCCGCCTTAGAGGGGATACCTAAATTTTCTAAGTTTCCGCGCAATTCTTTATTTTTTTTCTGTCATAAGAACCTTCTCCTTCCCTCGGTTCTAAGCTACATCTCTACAAAATTTAAGCTAAATTAGTTCAGCCGTTCTTGAGTTATAAGTGTAGTAACTAACACGACTTTATCTTATATATAGATAGCCGGTACCCGCGACTTTGTCTGCGTACTTTTAATTTGAATATTAGATATTAGATATGGATTAAAGGAACGGTATGGATTTGGATATAGCATTGAGTGGCAGAAAGTACTCAGGAAAATGTATTGGTCCCTTGTGTCCAAGAGACACAATGACCTAATTTAAAACATTTTTGTATACAACGTTTGCTGTTTTGTTATTATTTGTTAAAATGTGGAGATTGTTTGGACTCGACACTCGCGAGCAGGCCACGTACAGTTGGCCATGCGAGAAACAGTTTTTCTCTAAATGGCTACTTTAAGTGTTTGCTCTTGCGCTTTGTTTCTTGGTCATTGCGAAGGCTGGTTTGAGGGGAAACTGGATTCTTTTAAACTGAAAAGGTAAATTTTCTGTAGGGATCATGTGTATGCGGGGAATCAAAACTTCTTCATCTTTAGCTATTCCTGTCATTATAATTGCTCTAATAATATTGCGTCCTAGCTGCGTAATTTGCAATCGAGTCCTATTGCATAGTCTCGGCGCTTCGAGATTTCTCATTAACAAAACTGGAAACCCAACTTTCAGTCTCAGCTTATGAGACGGCACTCCTGACAGCTCTAGAGAGTTTAGAAACTCTGTAGGATAAGATGTCACCTGTTCACTGTCCATGACAATATCTACTGACAAATATTCGACAACATCGCCTTGCACATGTGACATCATTCGTTCATTGATCTGTCCCACGATTTCATTGGTCGGGGCTAATATTGCCCTTTCACACAGCCACTCTCTATTTCTCATGTTATATTCCAATCGGGGATAGACGTTGTTTTTAAGATCCTCCAAGTCGTGGACAGCACTACAAAATTCTTGATTTAATGTAATCATGCCGTTAGCGTCCGTAGTCATGCGACCTTCACCGATTTTCAATAGAGCAGCTGCATATTGCCCGATTGCGTATCATTATATAGTTCTACTCGCATGTTTTTAGTGAGACTAATAATACTATTAACTATGAACTAAAAGATCCCGAAATATTAAGCATGTACAAAATTAATTTATAGGACCTAACTAATAAAAAAATACTACCTACTTAAAAAATACGAAACAATAAAATAATTTTACTGAATCGAAAAAAGTACCTAAATCTTTGTAGCGCAAATTTCTCTAATCGCATGCGTCCGACAACGTCGTCTGCCCCCACGTATCTGCCCGTTCGGGTAGGCATAGTTATGTAGATTCGTGCGCTCCCCCACCACACGACAGCGCCGTTGCCGGCCGCCACACTTCGGCGAATGTGCGCGACGACGACCGACGACCAATGATGACAGCGGCGGTGATGCAGAGTATTCGTTAAAAGGATTTTTTACTTCAAAGCCAATTTTTTTTTAACTTGATACACCCAAACTTCTAAATATCATGTTCCTAGGTTCAGTGCTTAAGATTTTGTATACAAAAAGTTTGGTTTCGTAGTTCCCGTTCCGAATCAGTTCCGTTCCGTTCGAATTTCGGAATTCCGTTTGTAGAAAAACTCTGCACATCATAAGAGACCTACGTACCAAGTCTCATGGTTTTATCTTAAAAATGACGAACACCCATACAAACTTTTAACCCCTATTTCACCCCCACACTGGTAAAAAAGTAAAAAAGCTAAAACAAACGATTTTTGTATCTTATTTAGTGCTTAAATACAAAATGTAATGTTTTTATCTTCAAAAATTACGAACTTCATACAAACTTTCAACCTTTTTTTCATCCCCTCACAGTTCGAAATTTCAAAAACGCTAGAACAAATGTTTTATTATTTCTTATCAAGTGCTTAAATATAAAGTTCCATGGTTTTATCTTTTAAAATTAAGAAATCCCATACAAACTTCCATCCCCCCTTTCAACCCCTTACCACCCCTATTTTGCAATAAAAAGTAGCCTATGTTCTATCTCAGGGTCTAAAGATTGTCTGTGCCAAATTTCATTAAAATCGGTTGAGAGGTTTAAGCAGGAAAGCGTAACAGACAGACAGACAGACAGAGTCACTTTCGCATTTATAATATTAGTAAGGATAGTAAGGATAAAATATCGGATCGGATGTTTCTGTTTAAAAATTGAGAAAACGTTAATTATTAAAAAAAATCGAGGTCCATCTTTAGACCCATGAAACATTTATTAAAGATCATTTTCTGTCAGTAGACATAACTTGAAACTTAAAAATATATGTATTATCATCTACCCAAATACGGAATCCACCCAAAAAGCATTACAGAATGTAAGTGTTAACTAACATTGGTATCCATTGTAGTTTAAACAAACCAACAATCATGCACTCAAATAGAAGTTGATAAACACGTATATAATACACCATCAATGAACTGAAACAAATGCAATTGGGCCAATTGGAGCGCTGGAAATCTGTTTTCATAGTCATTGAAAATTACGGTAAACGAATTACCATCGCACAATTGCCGTTTATACACAGAA
>SJJU01044757.1:0-10511 GCA_012932125.1 Conopomorpha cramerella | reverse complement strand
TTGGCAACAAAACAGGGACGGATAAAGATAATTTGTTTGGAGTCAAGAAAACGTGTGCGTTGAAAAGAGGCAGGCGCAAGTAGACGCGCACGTCTCCAGAGAATGGCCCGTACGCCGAGAGGCAGGTAGGGCTTGGGTGGTGGTGGGATTATCCCTGATATAAACGAGACGACAATATGAAAAACATTCAAGAGTGAAAGAGTACAATATTTTCTGTCCCTTGCTGTGTAGCAGAGTACAGTTGTATCTAAATTGTTGTTTTGTGGTCGCTTATCTCCAGTCTATACGATCCTAGGGTTGTAAAAGCGTCGACGATTGATACATACAGATTTTTTTGCGACGAAAAACTGAGAAGCTTCTCAAATCGACGCGTACCTAGTTATATTTTTATTGTTTTTTATTAAAAAAAATACACTTTTTAAACCCAAAGCGGGGTAGGCAGAGGCACTCAGAGGCACTTGCTAAGCAAGTGCCCACGGTTCACCGAGCGTATTTAACCCAACATGACAGGGAGTGAGCCTGTGAGATCATCACCGTTATAGGGTTCACACACCTTGTGGTGTCCGAGTTTCATCACGATGTTGTCATTCACCGTACGAGCGTTGCGTTGCGTACATAGGCTCTGAAAAAGAGTCCTATTGGTACACGTCCAGTAGCCGGACTCGAACCTGCGACCTCCCGGTTGCAAGTCAAGTATGCGACCAACTGGACCACAGACGCTCACGTGTTTTTTATATAAAGATATATATGACGCATAACTTTTTACGTAGTAGTCCGCAGCAAATAACGGCGATGGGCACACCCCCCGTCACGTTGGGTTAAAGTTAGCGATGTGGTCTACGATGGAGCACAGTTGTTCATTAGGTACCCATTCACCCGCGACTTGAAGATATTGATTCATATACATAGAGACGAAAAACAGAAGAACGAAGAAGAACAAAAGGCTCTCGAGTTGACGCGTATATTCATTTATATTTCACCACACATAACTTTTTATTTGAAAAGTGTTACTTGTATATAAATAAATAAATAATAAATATTTTACAACAACACTCACATTGCCTTCATCCCATGTTAAGTAGCTAAAACACTTGTGTTATGGAAATCAGACAACGAAATATACTTACTTAAATACTTTATTTTTTTAAATACATACTTATATAAGTAAAACACCCAGACACATCCAACAAGTACTTAAAAGCTCATCACCTAAATAGTGACCCACGGCTCTATGGAGCAGAGGCAGACATGCTGACCACTACACCAACGGGCCCGTCATATATACGTAAAGGGACTGAATAATACAAATTAACTTCTTAGGTAACCCTTAAAACTGGCTAGGGGTTGCCCTGTAAGTTGTTGAAAACGGGCCTAAGATGCGGATAACATTTTTTACTTAGGTTGGCAAGTCGTAAAAGTGCGACCTATTTTTCTAAACATCCGTAAAGAGCCATTATGCCCGGACCCGAAAATAAAAGTACCAGAAGATCTAAAATAAAAGTGAGTCGTAAAGTTACGTAAATAATCGTGAAATTTCGCAGAATTTACCCACCGTATATACGACGGTAATAAAAAAAAAGACGTCAGCACATTTTCATACAGTTTTTATTTATTAATTTATTAGCGTCAGGCTTGACACGTGTACAATGATTAATATTATAAACACTTGTAAAATTGAAATTGGGCATATGGAGAGAATGGATGAAAGTCGATTGAAGAAAGAGTGATTTATATGGGTGATGTAATGGGCCGGGTGAGTAGAGGTCGCCCCAGAAGGACATATACAGACCAGATTGGTGATGTCATAAAGGTGGCGTGAAAAGTACTCGAAACCGAAGGTCATGTATGAAAAGATGTATGAATGTAGATGAAGCGAAAGAGGTATGTCAGGACCGTGACAAATGGAGATCTGTAGTCTCTGCCTACCCCTCTGGGAGACAGGCGTGAAGTGTATGAATGTATGTATGTTGTTTTTATTATTGGATGTGAAAATAGACAAATATTAATTTCGCTCTGCGTTAAGTTCTTCGTTCATAATATTCCTTATGAAAATCGAAAAAGAAATTCTAAATGGCCAGAAGCGCCATTACGGCCATAATACTTATAAGTCTGTGTTTATCCCACGGAGTACCTACAAAAAATACCTTGACGATAACAACATGGCTACTGTTCATATTTGCGACTTCTATAAACGTGTTTCTTTTTATTCTGTACGGTTAATGTTTAAATACAATGTATTGGTTTCAAAAAACGATAAATATTAACGAAAAGAAACGGTACTTTTAATTATCATATTTAGCATAATAACGAATTAGGCAGACATTAGACGATACGTTTTGATCTCAGTTTTAACACAGTCATGATTGTGATTGACGGATTTCCTATCGTCTAATGTAGTGAATGATGTTTGAATTAGTATTAGTAGTAGTTCCATAAATCATGACTGATGGAATTGAATGACGCTTGCATGAGCGTCTAATGCCTTAGGAATTTCAATATGAACCTTCAGTTACAGTTGCCAGCTCACTTAATCTCCAGATGCCATAATCGGCGCTTATCATATGCCAGGACGAAGACAGCTGATGCATTCTACATCCCATATCAGCATGGAATCTCAGATAAATTATGGGAAAAGTCTTATATGAAGTTGTTTATGTAGTATTCAATACTAGATGTACCGCGCGGTGTTACTCGCGTTTTTTTTTCATTCCTTCGTCAAGTAGCTTTTATTCGTTACAAACATCCATCCATACAATTCTTTCTTGTTTATAATGTTATAACAAATAATGCATTAATTTGGACCAAATTTGATTACCATAAAAACGCTTCTAGTGAGTTAATCTTAAAAGATAGACATATACTGCCGCGGACATTTTTTTAGATCATTTTAAGAGGAATAATTCTTTCATACATATATTTTTGGTATCTTGAACCGTTTTCGCAGCGCACGCAACGGAAGCTCTCAAGAAAGAATAATTTCCCCTATTTTTTGCACATATTCCATTATCTCTTCGCTCCTAATAGTAGCAGCGTGATGTTACATAGCCTATAACCTTCCTTGATAAATGGTCTATTCAACACAAAAATAATCTTTCAATTCGAAACAGTAGTTCCTGAGATTAGCGCGTACAAACAAACAAACAAACAAACTCTTCAACTTTATAATATTAGTATTGATTTTGTTGATGAGGAGGAAATGATTTTGGATTTCCCAGTCTTGTTCTAACTAAGACCGTCTCCCAGTTCCTCCCAGTTTATCAGACTGGTACTGACTAAAACCGTCCCAATGGCGTTTAGCTGTTTTGGTGCTGGGTGGGCAACCAGAAGGCTTTCTGTAGGCCCCTATGACATCCTTGGATGTAGTAGCTCAGGTTGTTCCGGGGCCCCCGGAAATTACGCAAGAGTGGCCACCGTGGGGTTTTAGTGGTTGCGAGTGCCACATAATCTCCTCGCCGTTGTCCCCGCTAGAGGCGGGGTAACGAATTATGGGGTAATTCGTAAAAAAAGGCCGAAGGTGGCGTGAAAAGTACTTACTCGAAACCGGAGGTCATGTATGAAAAGATGTATGAATGTAGATGAAGCGAAAGGGGTATGTCAGGACCGAGACAAATGGAGATCTGTAGTCTTTGCCTACCCCTATGGGAGACAGGCGTGAAGTGTATGTATGTATGTATCGTAAAAAAAAACAAAAAATGTCCCTATGACATCGTGGATGATCACCTCATCCTTCCAAGCGAACATTTGGAAGCGTGAGATGTTTATACTAATGTGTAGATGATTCTTTCACGCAAAAACATTATTCCAAAAGCATTTTCCTCCGCATTAACGATTATGATCGCCATAATAAACCTATTATTAAAAGAATACATTCCAAAGGCGGCAGAAAAACCGAGGGTGAAACGAAGATGCATAAGATATCTACGTATAAAATGAGAAGTACCTTTCCTCTTACAATTTTCGCTTACTAAAGCAGGTAGGGTCCTAAGTGACTCTCCAAATGAATTACAATAGTAGGAAATCCAATCAGGTGTAAACCTGTTTGTAAAACTGAACTACACTACGTAAGAGCGCACACGCGACACCAGCTCAGCTCACACTGCGAACTGTACAGCTCAGCTTGTACACGACTGTACTGGGGCGACCTAGCTAAGCCGCACGTCGTCACAGTAAACTGAGCTACACTACGTAAGAGCGTACACGCGACGTCAGCTCAGCTCACACTGCGAACTGTACAGCTCAGCTTGTACACGACTGTACTGGGGCGACCTAGCTAAGCCGCACGTTCGTCACAGTAAACTGAGCTACACTACGTAAGAGCGCACACGCGACGCCAGCTCAGCTCACACTGCGAACTGTACAGCTCAGCTTGTACACGACTGTACTGGGACGACCTAGCTAAGCCGCACGTCGTCACAGTAAACTGAGCTACACTACGTAAGAGCGCACACGCGACACCAGCTCAGCTCACACTGCGAACTGTACAACTCAGTTAGTACACGACTGTACTGGGGCGACCTAGCTAAGCCGCACGTCGTCACAGTGAACTGAGCTACACTACGTAAGAGCGCACACACGACACCAGCTCAGCTCACACTGGCAACTGTGGCTATAATAAGTAAGTACCAACATTTAATGTCGTAGTAAACACAGATGATGCGTTTTCCGCGAACGTCCGGCGGCTATATGTCTAGACGAAGTCATACAACTGCTAAACGGATTAACAACAAAGGGTGTGTTGAACGATTAGATATTACCTAAGTAGATTGCTCGATATTTTATCAATTGAAGCCTTTCAATGTGCAAAACATACTTACGGCGGCGCAGCTGTTGGAAAACTTGTGAAAAATTGAATTGAATTTGGTAAAGGTACGTTCAGAAGTTTGTCGGGAGGTGCTGTGGGATTTTTAAAGAGTGACATTCCCATGAGGAATTATTGTGTCTTTTAAGATAACAAAATCGGAGTAGAATTCTCGACGTAAGAAGAATAAGGTCGGATGTGTCATATTGTTACAGTGATCCGACCTTATACTTCTGACGTCAAGAATTATGAAAGTATGTCATTGTGCGATTATCACATTAAAATAATATTCGCTATTTTCAAATCGTAGCTAAATAATAATCATCATCATCATCAGCCCATACTTGTCCACTGCTGGACATAGGCCTCTCCAATTGCACGCCACTGTGAGCTAAATAATACTGGTACAATGTGCTTTGTACTTACGTTCGGATAACAGGCGTAACTCTTATGTTTATTACGTTAGATATTAAAATCGCCATCATCAGCCACATGACGTCCACTGCTGGACGTGGGCCTCCCCCAATTATTTCCGTGATCATTTCGGGGGGAAATGCCAATAATCGCCACGCTTGGTAGGCGGGTTGGCGATCGCAGTGGTGTTGTGGTTTAATTCACAGAGAGTGCTGCTGTCCGACCTCTGGAGAGTTTCCTCGGTCGCCTCTTACGATCCCCAAGACGGGAAAAGTTGGGCTAGGGTGGCGACACATGTATTGTATTCGCTGTCACCACACGCTTAAATTAAAAAACTCGTGTCTAAAAAAGTGTTAGCAAAATCACACTCGTCAATAATTGTTCATTTTCCATCCGTCTGCTGACACCAAAGTACGATCATTTCAATCCTTCACCAATAAATTAAATTGAGCTGATATACTAAAGAATAGTTTCCCACCTGCGGCTCACCACAAAATTGTCGTTAGATACGTGCTTATCACAGTACCAAGATCGCTGATTCGCTCACCCACCAAATTAAACTCCTCCATAGTATTATTTTCACTTTGGAAACAGTGAGACCAGTTTCCCATGAACTCTTGAATAGTCAGTTTTAAAACCTCCACGAGGGTCTAGACGAGATGGGGGCAAAAAAGCTACGGTGGCGTAGATTTTTCCCCGAAAGATGTTCGGATTTCGAAATTGGCGTTTTTTTCTCGTCATTTTCCCTCTGTTTCTTTGTCTATCAGCGTTTGTCTTTCGGCTTATAAGTGTTTTATTGGTTTTCGGGGTCGTTCAGGAGGGGGATTGGTATTTATTTGTTTGGTTCTTCGGTTGAGGTGCGTGCACAAGCAGTTCGCAGTGTGAGCTGAGCTGGCATCCCGTGTGCGCTCTTACGCAGTGTAGCTCAGTTTACTGTGACGACGTGCGGCTTAGCTAGGTCGCTCCAGTACAGTCGTGTACAAGCTGAGCTGTACAGTTCGCAGTGTGAGCTGAGCTGGCGTCGCGTGTGCGCTCTACCGTAGTGTAGCTCAGTTTACTGTGATGACGTGCGGCTTACCTATATCGAGTCAGTACAGTCGTGTACAAAAGCTGACAATGTGCGTTTGTTAGCGTTGCCTGTTCTTTATTACCTGTATGCAATTGAACAATATCTACTTACTTTAAAAAATACACTTCACGCCTTTTAATCCCAAAGTGGTGTAGGCAGAGGCACTTTCTAAGCAAGTGCCCACGGTTCACCAAGCGTATTTAACCCAACGTGACAGGGGGTGAGCCCATCGCCGTTACAGGGTTCACACACCTTGTGGTGTGCGGGTTTCATCACGATGTTGTCCTTCACCGTACGAGCGTTGCGTTGCGTTGCGTACATAGGCTCTGAAAAAGAGTCCCATTGGTACACGTCCAGTAGCCGGACTCGAACCCGCGCCCTCCCGGTTGCAAGTCGAGTATCCGACCAACTGGACCACAAGACACTCTGCTCTACTTACTTACCAGTAAATTAATAATGCAGAATCACGACATTTCAAAAATAACAGGTAACGAGAACGGCAAAACTTCATCCTCACCAGGTGGATTAACAATTTACACGAACCAAACGCTTTGCGTCTACTTTCATAGTGCGAAACGCCAGGATGTGGAATGACTTGCCGGAGTCTGTGTTTCCTGCGCAGTACAGTCTGAAGGTCTTCAAGTCACTGGGGTGAATAAAAGTACCTAATGAACAAGTGTGCCCCATCGTAGACGACATCGCTGCTTAACATCAGGCAGTATGGTGGTCAAAAAATATAATTATATAGAGGTATATATATATATATAATTATATTTCTTTCATTCGCGTAATTTCATACAAACTATAACGCCCTCTATATAGCGAGGCGACCAACAGAATCAGGATAAAAGTATCCTATCTCCATCTCCCGGTTCTAAGCTACCTCCCCACAAATTTTCAACCAAATCGGTTCAGCCGTTCTTGAGTTATAAATGGAGTAACTAACACGACTTTCTTTTATATATATATACTATATATATAGATATGTTCGACACGAACTGAAAAGTCTCTACGTCAGACGCATAAGGTCGGATGTGTCATATTGTTACAATGGCACTTCCGACCTTATACTTCTGACTTCGAGAAGTTATCTCGTGTTGGGTGTATTAGAAACTGTGAAGACGTGATTGTCTTCTTGGGAGATTTTTAGCCATCGTTATCATTATTATGTCAGTCGACGTCCTCTGCTGGACTAAAGCCTCCCCCAAGGCAAGCCACGACAGTCTCTCTTGTTCGTTCTTCCATCAATGGCGGCCATTTGTCTTAATTTGACTGCAGCTACGTTTTAATATAAGCTAACAACGTCACTTAGACTGTACAAAGCTATTCAGAGTAACAAAGGGCGATAATATTATGTGGAAATTATGCAAAGAACCCCGGCAGAGTTTTGTCTTGCGCAGCGTTTTCTTGAGACCTTTCGATGCAAAATTATCCAATTTTTGCCTTCTTAAACGGTAACTTATGGAAATTAAAGGGCAATGAAGCGATTACAGGCCCACTTTGGACTTGCCGGCCTATATTTGACTAAGCGATTTATTTATAATGAAAATGTTTTTTTTTGTTCATGAATTTTTATTGTTCAGTTTATTATATCTCAAATTCAAATTCAAATTCAAATAATTTTATTGCCTTCATGTGTGTACAATAGGTGGTAGTTTTATGGTGTGGTCTCAACATGAAACCCTGCTAGAGCACTGCAACATTAGACTATAATAAACTAAAACTAGAGGTAGGGACTTATACATTAAGAAGAGCTTAAAGAGTAACAATAAAATAAAGTATTTTTTTTTAAACTCTGAATTTGTGACAATTTAAGTATCGTACAGCTAAAGTGGAAACTAAACATTAAAAACTCTTGTAATCTGTTGTAATTGTAATTCATTCTAACTACGCCGTCGCTGATTGGTTGGAAATCTCAGGATATTTCCGTGTAATCTATTTAATGGTATTATCATTTAGTGCCCTTGAACTAACTGTTCACCAGTCAGGGATGTATACGGCCATCAAGCATTTGTTAAATTAGTATTAAGTCATATTTATGTTAAGTATACTTAGCAGTAAGCCTTGGCGATTTGAAAAAATGCCAGTTTCTTCCCGGTTCTTCTGGCCAGTAAAAGAAATTATTTCGAACCGTGGACGATTACTTTTGTTTTAAAGTCATAAATGACGTTCATTAAGCTTTGTGTTGTGCTACTGTATATCTGTATGTTATAGCACTTATAACGATAAAATAAAGAATCTTTGACATTGACTATACATTAAAATGAATTGATGTTCGTTAGTCTCGCTTTTGACAAAGATATTGAAAGAAGAGTGAGTGCGGGTAATAAGGTTAACGGTGCCCTTCGCAGTGTTATGGAGAGCCAATTCATGTCGAAAAAGGCAAGATGGTTGTCCATGACGCTGTACTGGTACCTACCTTAATGTACGGGAGTGAAAGTTGGGTATGGCAGAAGAAGCATAAAAGTAAAGTCAATGACGTAGAAATGCGGTCATTGCGGAGCATGAAAGGTGTGACATTGAATGACAGGATAAGGAATAGTGTGATAAGGGAAAGCTGCGGTTTGAAGGAAGACGTAGTGACCAAGATTGAAAAGGGCATGCTTCGGTGGTGTGGGCATATGGAGAGAATGGATGAAAGTCGATTGACGAAAGAGATTTATATGGGTGATGTAATGGGCCGGGTGAGTAGAGGTCGCCCCAGAAGGACATATAAGACCAGATTGGTGATGTCCTGACCGAAGGTGGCGTGAAAAGTACTCGAAATCGGAGGTCATGTATGAAAAGATGTATGAATGTAGATGAAGCGAAAGGGGTATGTTAGGATCGTGACAAATGGAGATCTGTAGTCTCTGCCTACCCCTCTGGGAGACAGGCGTGAAGTGTATGTATGTATGTATGTATGTAGTCTCGCTAAAACTCGACAACGACTGGACCGATTTCCCTATTTTTGGTCTTGAATCACACGTGGAAGTTCAGGTAAGGTTTAAAAGGTGTATTTCTTTCAATACACGGGGTACAAAAGCGACTTCCTATGGCAAAATAAATGTTAGCCGGGACAAATAGTAAAAAATATAAACAAATATATATTTTAGACTAGGTGTCTCGGCAAACATTTGTTTTGCCATAGGAAGTCGCCTTTGTACTTCGTTTATTGGACGAAATACACCTTTTAAACCTTCCCTGGACTTCCGAGAAAAATTCAAGAACAAAATAAGCCAAATCGATCTAGCCGTTTTCGAGTTTTAGCGAGACTAACGAACAGCAGTTTTTATATAAGAAAGAAGATGTGTATTAAAAACGTGCGAAAAAATCAATGACATAAATAGAACAGACTTCTGCCAAGTGAAAATATGAAAAAAAAGAAAAAAGCACTGCTAATCCTTTTTATATGTGGCCATTCCGTATCTGTATCTAACATTTCATTTAAATTAAGGTACTGAGCAAACTATTTCACTTTGAAGCTTAGATCTTACTCTAAGTAAAAAAAAAACATTGTTGTAAAATAATATGACAATAAAATCCACTCATGCCTTTTAATACCAAACCGGGATAGACAGAGACACACGCAAACCAATTCCCACTATTCGGTACCTAGTACCTACATTTTAACCTCACATGTTACCTAACAAAAGTAAAAAAATGGAATGTAAGCTAGTGGAACCACGGTATAATAGAAGTATAATATAACGCAGTGTATGTTTCAAAGGGTAATGTGTTTTGTTTCAGGTTAAATATGCGCCCAAAGTGAAGATACGTGTTCTCACTGCGCCCAAAAATAAAGCCCAAGAGGGTGACACTCTGAAAGTTGGTAAGTACATACCTAAAGGTTGAAATTTATGAAGATTTCCTTGGGACTTTGAAATGTTATGTTTCGTCCCTTTCTTTTGCAAAGAACGGATAGAGACCGGTGCAGTTTTTAGCTGAAGTTGGATATCAATGGTCCCAATTAAAAATGTCGGTAGTGGAATATGCCCTTTTCTAAACTGTTAGTTTGGCGATATTAACCCATTAGCACCAGTGGGTATAAGTTAAAATAACTTGTCAGTCCCCTTTTTAGCTCTAATAAAGTCTAATTTATTTTTAGCTCTAATAAAATCTAATTTATTTAAATCAAATCTAATCTTCTGGATTGATCTTCTACCTAATTCCCCATGCCTGTATCAATGACTTATCACCACATTTTGAATAAATTATGAATGAATTCAGTTTTTGTAAAATATATTCTTG
>SJJU01044714.1:0-23488 GCA_012932125.1 Conopomorpha cramerella | reverse complement strand
GTCGCCCGACACACGCGTCTGATTATGAATTGTCGACGATTTGATTTTGTAAACAATGTGCCACAACTTGCGCCGGATGACAATCACATGTACACCTTTTCTTAGCTGAATTTGTATCGATCGGGTTTGATACAACTTTTAATTATAATTATTATTATTAAATGGATTTTGTAATGTTTTAATAAGTAATTTACATAGTAATTATTGTGAGGTTATTCACGTCAATGTCTTATGTTTTGTAATTTATCACATTTTAAAAGAGTACAAAATATTGGAATGTTATAATAATGTTGTTCATTAAAACTAGGTTTTAGATTAATTCGTTTTAATCCTGTTTTGTATTTGTCATCGAATTATACAAAGTTAATGTAAAACAGACTTGTAAATAAAGTGATTTTGGTTTGCTAAATAATACTTTACTTTCATTTAATGCCGAGTGGGAAGAAGTTTCATACAAGAGCTTCTTGCTAAAAACTGCTGCAAGATACTTTATAACAAATTTGGCCATAACCCTCCGACGTGCAGGAAGAGATAATTATGTTTGAATGCATCAAAGTAATGTACCTACAATTTGTTCTATTAAAAATTCGTCCGAAAATCGCAAGCCGAATTGACATTTCCGCAACGCAGCTACTCGCACGAATGTCAGTCGGAAAGACGTAGGACACTTGTATTGATTACGAAGATTTAAAATTGACAGCTTGCGTTCGTGCGGACATCGCATTGGACCGCATCGTATCAAATTGTTCACTGAGGACGTAGGGTATGAATGCAATTCGATAAGTCTTGACCAGCTAGCACTTTAGCAAAACTTCTGGTTTATCTTCAAGAATGGAACCGTATGACATCACATCACGTCGATTATTATAGAAAGTGCAGCGTAAAATTAGGTACCTACCTCTTGTATTACGATTAGAAAACTAAAACTCATCTGTTAAAAGTTAACGAATAGCGATAGGTAAATAATATTGATGTTTCATTACTGACTTTGACTATACTTCTGTTCTAAACCGAATCTATCGTAAAAGTATCTGACTTGAACAGAATCTGTCCTAAACCGAACAAAGGGAATGTATTAGGAATTATTCCACTATCCACCCTGTAAACTGTACCCCAGGGTGGATATTCGGAAAATGCGATTGAAAATTTAATTTATATGACGAAGAGGATTTAGAGACGCGTGTTTCTCACTATATACCCTGAGGTGGATTTTCTAGGGTAAATATTCGGAATAAGCCCCGTACATCCAGAAACTGGTCAAATTATGTTGATAACATAAAGAAATATTGGAATAAAAAAATACACTTCAGGTCTTTAATCCCAAAGCGGGGTAGGTAAAATAATCCCACTTGCTAAGCAAATACCCACGGCAGCGTATTTAACCCAACGTGACAGGGGGTGAGCCCATCACCGTTATAGGGTTCACACACCTTGTGGTGTGCGGGTTTCATCATGATGTCCTTCACCGTACGAGCGTTGCGTTGCGTAAGTACATAGGCTCTGACAAAGATGGTATCCCATTGGTACACGTCCAGTAGCCTAGCTCCCAGTTACAAGTTAGAGATCCGACCAACTGGCATAATTACGCAAAAAAGATAAGTATCAGGATGGATAAGAACCTTCAAAGTAGTAGCCTTGGATTTTACATTGAGCTTCTCGCATATAATACAACTAGAATGGAGATACAACGGGGGTTGGGTAATAAAACAAAAAAGATAATGTAAATCATGATGTGATTTAATCACTCGAAATTATAATAACTTTGACAATTGTTACCGTGTTACACAAATATTACTGATCTACCTATGCCAATCATAGGTCATTATTATAAGGACAAGAAAATAAGCGCTATCCTATGCCACGGGAATAATAACTTTGGTGTTGCCATATTCAAAATTTGTCCCCGTAGCAAAGAGGTCATATCCACAAATCAAACGAAACAAAACATTCAACCTTAATCTCGCTAAATAATCCTAACAGTCCAAACAAAAATACTTGTAACAAAACAATATTTACAATTTAAAAAAAAATACCGCCCAAAATTTTTAAATTTCGAACCAAAATCCAATATCACAATAAATGCACCTTTAGTAAAAGGATCTTAGTTATAAACGCGTGGTAGTTTTCATTTATGACTATACAATGATATTATACAATTCTCCAAATAAAACACAAAAAAAAATCCGCTTCTGACTTAGCTCAATCGGATAATTTGCAGTTACAGTTGCATTTTTTAAATTAAGTTTTATGAAGTCATACCATTTCATATTGCGGTTTTAGTTATTACGCGGTGCCTGAGCCTATTTCATGCATAGGTTGAAACCAATGCAACATCCAGTATCAAATGTACATTTATTACCAAAACAAGGGAACAGTCATGCTAGCCGTGCTATAATCCTTTTTTTGTGCCAAAAAAGTATGTTTAGGAACCGATCTAGCTGGGATAATAACATCTGAATACACTGTAAAAATGGTTCGCACTATTCGAAAGTAGACGCAAACCATTTTCTCACGATTGTCGCGTCATAAACATTGCTACCCCTGTTCCACATATAACCTACTGGTCTATCCCTACCGAAAGGGAAGAATGGGATATTGTTCCACAGTAGCTATCTACTAGGGGCGTATACTTCCACTTATCTCTGCTGACATTTTTTAGATATGTTACGATGATTAATTCATGCTGATTTTGACATTTGGAACGGACGTAGCTTAGGTACCGTAGAGGTGCACTAACGAAGGAATTCCCAAAATTCCTACGGGAACGGGAATTAACTCCAAAATCCTTTTGTATGAAAAATCTAAACCGCTCAAGGTAGACGCTTGAAATTTGGGATGCAGGTACTACGCGAATGAAATCGCGGGGCGTCCACTAGTCTTCATATAAAGTGATAATCAGCTGATCGGTAAGTATCTATGTATATAGAGGTGACATTTTTATGGTATCCATTATTTATAATTTCGCCAACGTTTTTGATTTAACGTTGTATATTGCGAGAAATTTATCCGAGAAATTTGATAATAGTACTGCAACTAACAAATTTTAGTAAATAAATGTACATAGTAGGTAAGCATTTACAAACGACAATTTTACATAAAAAATAAACAATGAATTGGTATAGGTAAACGTGAACACATTTCATGTTGGTTACAATTCAGAACTTACACTATGGTTATCTACATTATATTATACATAACTATTACCGAGGTCCATACAAAATTTGGCCATTGCTATTCATTTTATTTTATACATTATTGAATATTTTAACACCAACCAACAACTAGGTTCGTTCCAACGTAAATTTTCAATGTATAAGTATTTTTACTGAGAAATCTGCGCGTAAATAATCTTCTTTTTTTCACTATACATAGTGTAAACGGACCCCGAGCAATGGTCTTAGAAACGTTTTTGGTTGTCAATATGAACAACATTTACTATGGAGACAGTGAGGGGCAATGAAATTTTTTTTTATCAAATATCCCATACAAAATGTTATCTCCCAAGGAAAAAACATGTCTATTTTTAGCTTTACCTCGGATTGTCCCATAGAACCCAACGTTTCTAAGATAAATTGCTCGGGGGTCCTTTTACACGCAGTATAGCAATAAAACAAAGTTGCTTTCCGCTCTCTATCCCTATTTCTGATGCATATCTTTAAAATTACGCAACGGATTTTAATGCGGTTTCTTTTAATAGATAGATTGCTCCCGGAGTAAGGTTTCTATGTATATTACATGCATAATATAGAAGAGAAACGCATAACAGTATTGCACTCGTGCGAAGCCGGGGCGGGCCGCTAGTTCAGATAAAAATACTTTTACAATGTCCGTGCACGCCTCATTAAAAAAATGATATATGTATAAAATATGGTGGGAAACTGAAGAGCTAAAAAATACTGGACAAATATATCTATATCTTATTGACAGATGTATACTTATCTATAGTTGGTAGTTCGCTGTTAAACAATTCGTCCATCATTTTTGTACAGGTGACGAACCATTTTAATTTTCAACTCGGTTATGACAGGTGTCAATTCGAATTGCGACTTTAACACCACCAAATATGGCATATATTAAATTAGCCACCGAACAAAATAACCGGGGGCTAGACCATCGACCACAGGACAGTCTATTGTTCCACATTCTACATCAAAAAAATTCTGGCAAGCAGATGAAGTCGGTTATGGGCGTGGCCAACTCGATGATTGGCTCATTTATACATTGACATAGAAGAAGCATAACGTGCCGACAAGCTGCGTTATGCTTGAACTAGGATATGTATTATTACGTATTGTCAGGACAGTGTTAAACAGTCATGGGGTATCAAATAGTTGTACTAGACCCTAGTTCCTTTGTTTTGGACATAAATCAATAGATGGCGCTGGATAGCTATAACTTGTCTTGTCATGTCACAAATGTCAAATAATTGTTCTAGAACGACACTAGAGTTGTTGGTAATGTGACGTATAATAAACAGAGTTATTTAATTGCATGAGTGCGAATTCTAAGTTTTGTGTGGGAGCCCATACATTTTTTTATATTGTCATATATATGTTTTTCTTCAAACATAGGTTAATATATACAGCGGCAGAAAGAAGCCTGGAAGAAATTACTGCCGACTAACCAATTAACCACTATCCCCCCTTTAAATAGTGTCCGGGTACCTTAATTAGCTAATTTAATTTCGACTACATGATAAATAGTGTCTAGTCTCAGTAGAAGGGTTATTTTATCCAGTAGTCATTTTAAAATATACCCTATTTGGTGGTGTTAAAGTCACAAGTCCAATTGGCATCTGTCATCACAGTTTCAACATTAAAATGACCCTTATTCAATACAAATAAAGGTCGACTATTGCTTAGCAACGAACAAAATCAACCGAAATACCAAGACTAGACCGATAACAGATATCGAAAAGTCACATTCCCTTGGCGTCTAATTAAATAGTGATGTGCCATGCACTACGGATACAATCCTACTGTATGGCCTGCGAAACCTAACCTACTGAAATTTAAATAAAAATTATCTACAAATTACATTGCGCCATTACAGTCAAGTACTTTCTCATATGCGTCAATTTTAACGTATAATAAAATAATAATAATTGCTCCACAGACAATGTCCTGGAATAATCGATAGCCTGACCAAAATTAGCGAAGTTTATCCCTTCTAAACCTACTACATTGACGTAGAAGAAGCATAACGACACGACGAGCAGCGTTATGCTTGAACTAGCATATGTATTATTACGTATTGACCACGACAGTGTTAAAGAGTCATGTGGTATCAAGTAGTCGGACTAGACCCTAATTCCTTTGTTTTGGACATAAATCAATAGGGATTAGGCTGGCTTTACAGTTGCGCGTCTTGTCAACGTCAGTTATGGCGGCTAAGGTGGCAGCAGTATCGTTACGTACTGTTACTGATCACCAGTCAGGGCTGTCAATCAATTGAATTCAGTCAATTCAATTTCAACTTTTTCCATATAGGTGTCAACAGTCATTTGTTGTCGCGCTGATTTTTTCTACAGGAATCTCTCTCTTTACTAGTCAAAACACTTGAAGCTGTCAAAAATTTTACTTTTTAACTACAAAAAATTGCCATGACAGTTGTTTGACACCCAACCGACATGTGTCCCGAGACAGGTGTGAACTAGTAGCATGACACTGACAAGTAATCAGTTGCGTGCACACCATATAGGCAAAAAGGCACTGCCTACCTTAGTATTTTGTCTACCCGACCTAGTAATACAGTTATTGCTAGATCCTTTTTTTTGTTGTACTCACGACGCAGGCTGACGAAGCTCCTGTGTTTTGTGGGTGAGTAGATAGGTAGGTAGGTACCTATATTTCGTAATTACAAGTTAACTACATAGGTGTCAATCCTTGGGGATTACTGCCTACTTTGTCATAAAAGCCAGTGCACGCCACTGCAAGTAATCAGTGTATAGGAACCTCGCGATTTTTGATCTTACAATATTCTAATGTCAGAAGGAAAATCGCCCTATGGTTGGTCATGAATAATTTGGTTCGGCTGTACTATAGCTTGGTCTCGTGTAAATGCTTCATAACGCATAAAATTCTGTACTTGACCGTATACATAGGGCGCGTACATATCTAAACTATTTATTTACATTGCTTTGGCTATTTTATAGGGCACTTGCTGTTGTTTCTTTCAACAACACTATGTATTTATGTATGGTATTACATAGGAACGATATTCCGTTGACTTCGGAGGTAGTCTGAACACAAAACGGACAACATTTTTTCTCTCCATAGTAATGAATTTAACGACTGGCCTGTGTATTAAAAAAAAACTATTATATACCTGAACCAAAATGGTCATCAGTCCAAAAAAAGTCAGGACGTCAGTCAGCCTACATTTGGGCGTAAACTTATGTGTAGCCGCGCGCCAAAAGATTGCGTTTCTCTGTAGTTTAACCCTTAATCAAACAAAGGCTAGTATATTGCCACTTGACCAACACATACTTTAAAGCTTATTGAATATCTTCACTTAATTAAGAATGATCTAAAGATTTCAGAGAAATTAAGGTATGTAACACTATAGGACAGGTACCTATTAAAACATTAAACAATAATTTCACATTGTACTTAAAAGCTAGATTTTCTGATAAACATCACCCGGGTTTATGTTATGGAGTCGGTAATTAGAATAGCAAACGTCAAAGAGTCCAAAAATCATCAGAAAAACACCAAACCTTGTCTGATTAAGGGTTAAGCAATCATAATGATTGATTGAAAATAAATTGTCATGTTACAAGATAAAATAAATGTCATCAAAGTATTGTTCACACAAACTACCTTCCAAATATTAAGGCGGGCCCGTCTCTATGGAGTACAGTTGGCGATATGCATAATTCCATATCGGTGCCGCGGCCTCTTATATCAAAAGAAAATTAATTGCACTGATACCCTAAACTATAAATACATTTCCACGACCTCTCTCAGTTTGGAAGTTCAGTAACGTTACCCAAATGCCGATGAAACATTACTAATCTGTGTTGGAGGAAAGATGGTTCTTTTGCAGCGACACTTTTCGCTATGAGGAATTTTCCACTGCTTTTATTTGACAGATTGACAGTCCTCATTTCTGTCACTAATGTAATTATGTTTAAACTGTGACATTAATAAAAAATATAAATTAAATATTTAAAACAGCATGAGCATAAAATTCGACTATACGACGGAACTTTTCAGTACACACGCTGTACAACCATCATTCCAATACCGACTTTGAACTAGTAACAGGTCCTATCTGATCTTAAAAGTTCATGCAATTTTAAAACAAAAAGTACTATCTGACATAGTAATACTAATCAAACTCGCATCATACTGGCGGTTTAGATAGGACGCATTGCCAGTTCACAGTCGATATGCAACAGATCTGTTTCTCGCGACATTCCCACGCAATACAACTGAACCACCCGAAAGCCACTTTCCGAAGCCACTGCCTGACCGGGCTTTATTTATTAGCTGGGCTCCGTTTTGTGGTTGTCGTCGTGCGGGTCTAGGGCGTGCGGCGACTCGTTCATCGGCTGCGCACGCGGCGACACCGGTCTGAAGGTGCATTCCAGCGAATCCGAGTCGGGCGTGCCCGGCGTGGAGGGGGTGAGGCGGTCCGTGCACATGCGCTTGGAGAGGGGCGAGTCGGCCTCGTCGCCGCGTCGCTTGCCGGTGAGCAGCAGCGTCGGCCGGCTAACTGGACTGAAGCTGCTCGCTCGTATGGGGTTCGGTGAGAGGCTTCGTCGCGTCGTCGTCGTGTACTTAGGGTTGCGTGTCGGCGACGGTGACACTACTGGCGGGAATCTGGAACGGTTGGTTCGTGTTGTGACAACAGAGTTGGTGTGGTGAAGTGGTGCTTTCAATGTGAATTGCTAGTGATGGGCGCAGGTGTGTACCTATGTATTAAAACTTTGACTCACCGCACACTCATCAAGCCTAGTCAAGACAGACGGCGAGGGTGTTTCATCATCATCATCAGCCACATACTGGACGAGGGCCTCCCCCAATGAGATCCGTCATTTGGGGTGAAATGCCAGTAATCGCCACGCTTGGCATGTGGGTTGGCGATCGCAGTGGTGTTGTGGTTTAACTCACAGAGAGCGCTGCTGCCCGCTCTCTGGAGAGCTCCCTCGGTCGTCTCTTACGACCCCCATGACGGGAAAAGTTGGTCTGGGGTGGTGACACATGTATTCTATTCGCCGTACATATTACGGTGTGTACATATTATGTATTAAAACGTTCACCGCACACTCATCAAGCCTATTCAAGACAAGGCGAGGGTGTTTTACTTCATAAAAAATGAGTAGGTAATTATATAGATCATTTTTTAATGAACTCAATATTGTTCACCGGGTATATCGGCGCGAATATAAACAAAGACAAGCTCGAGTTTACCTTTGTTATTTTACTCGACGTTTCGACGCTGTTACCCACCCACCAATATACACGGTGAACAATATTGAATTATAATTATATAGAATTTAGAAATATTCTGACTGTTAGTGCGTATCCTCGTTGGGTTGAGAAAAAAATGTCCAAAAACACATTCCATTTCACCAGCGTGTTTTTTAAAACATTTTCCGTTGGTATAAAGTTATAACTTATAAATGAATTCTACTTATATAAAAGTACAATTTGCTGGAGTAACTTACACACTTCGCGAAAAGTGTACATTTGTTTAGCTAGTCGTCACTGATTGAGCTCTTGTCTATTCTGGATGCCGCTGTAGATCCTGGCTCTAACAGGAATCACAGTGGTGGGAAAGTGGGTGGGAATATCCCGGATTTGTTTAGCTAGTGATTTCTGATTGTGCCCTCTTAAGGCTTAAACTACGTTTTTGCTAATAATTACTCCCGCGTTAGGTTCAAACGCCTGACGCGTCAGGCCGATGACCTGAAACTGTTGTCTGGTGACAACAATGACGTTTGCACATGTGTTTGTGTCGAAATTCGAGAAAAAAACGTGAACTACCAAAAGTGTTTTAAGTTTTCAGCTGTTACTACAAACAGGACGACAGTAGATAGGTAGGTACCCCAAGGCGTCAGTCGAAGCCGCAAGGCACAGGCTGACGGAGAGTTGGCTACAGTATGACTCCACCCGTCAAGCCTACGCCTGATCCCTCAGGCGCAGGAGAGTTGGCAGCCAAGCCTTCGCCCACCCGGGCGGAGGAGAGTTGGAAGCCAAGCACCCCTCCGCGACGGGAGAGAGTTGGTGATGTATATCTAGTACGTACCTACCTATGCACCTCGCTGCGCTCGAGGTCTAAGCTACCTACAGTCAGTAATAAACTGGTATCGATCATAATCGGTTGTGTTATTTATCTGTCTTCATACATCTCAGTTGGCCATAGAGACGCCCCGCATCCTTTGGTCAACCGCCGGAGACTAAAGGAGCACGCCAAATGACCCTCCCGTGTTCACGGGAGGCGAGGACACCACGGGCAGGCGCAAAGACGGCGCATATCCCGTCAGCCCACACTCCGAAAGGGTGTGAGATGACCACGAGTCGTGAGGTAGGTACGGCTAGTGGCGTTACCTCGGCACCCTGGTGGGCGAGTTGCCCAGGCCCGGCGAGGCGACGAGCGTGAGGTCCTCGCACGACTGGCCCATCTGCATCGCCGAGTGGACTTCCTTCTCGTGCGCCATCTCGCGCGTGTTGCTCACGTCGGCGCACTCCTCGGCGCGCAGCTGCGTCACGCGCGCCGGTGTCACCACGCCGCGCGAGTTCTGTGTGATACCCGTCCCCGTTGTAATATACAGAGTGTAAAAGGACACCCATCAATGGTCTTAAAAATGTTGTTCGGCTGCTCGTCAATATGGAGAATTTTAACTATGGCGACAATGCGAGGAAATGAAAAAAAAAATGTTTAGGTCTCCATACAAAATATACGATTTTCCGCACGCCGCGCGAGTTCCGTCTGATACCAGACCCCGTTGTAATATACAGAGTTGAAAACTCTCGCTCGGGGTCCCCGAGCAATGGTCTTAGAAACGTTGTTCGGCTCGTCAATATGAACAACTTTTATTATGGCGACAATGCGGGCGCAAAAAAAATCATATAATATTTGTAACTTTTTATATAAATTAGCCTGAACGCCGCGCCGAGGTAGAGAGAGAAGTTCCCAATTACAAATATTATATGATTCTTTAAAATTACACACACTAGCAACACTTTAACGAGTCAAGCATTTAGGTACTGTGGCACATGCTAGATAGTGGCGTGCTTTTGAAGCAATTATCGTAATAAAAACTCCGACGCAAAAAAATATTGAAGCATACAGAGTGTAAAAGGACCCCGAGCTATGGTCTTAGAAGCGTTGTTGGGCTCGTCAAACAACAACATCAAGAACTTTTATCATGGCAACATTGTGGGAAAATGAAAAAAAAATGGCAATCCCCATATAAAATATCATCTCCCGAGGCAAAAAAATGACATTATTTCCGGAGATGATTTTTTTTGCGATTTTTCGCATTGCATTGGCATATTCAAAATTGTTCGTATCAACGAGCCTTACAACGTTTCTAAGACCTTTTGCTGGGGCTCCTTTTACACGGAGTATACTGATCATTACATAGTACATAAAACAAAGTCGCTTCCCGCTGTCTGTCCCTATGTATGAATGAATGAATGAATGAATAAACTCTTTATTGCACACTGTACATTACAAAATGTAAAACTAACATTGGTAAGATTGCAAATGGCGACCTTATCGCTCAGAGCGATTTCTTCCAGGTAACCTAATCTATATACATAGGAACCTATAAAGGAACTTAACATCTAGTGTAATGGGTAGTGTGTGTCGCTATCCGGTCGAGCATGTTCTAACCTACTACTAAAATAAGAGTAAATAAGTATAAATATACATAATAATGGTAAAAAATAAAATAAAATAAAAATATTTACAGTTACTATACATATATAAACCAAGTAAATATACTGATACATACCAATTGAATACATACAATATAAGCACAAACTAATCTGATAACATAAGGAAGTGTTCTCTAAGTTTGGCCTTGAAGGATACAAGCGTTTTTAAACTTCTTATGTGAAGAGGGAGAGAGTTCCACAGACGGATTGCAGTAACGGTAAAAGAATTGCTAAAGAATTGTTGGGAATGTTGAGGACATTTAAGCGTTAAGGAATGGCAGGAGCGACTACTGGACGAAGAAGAACTAATAAATTGAAATTTACTTTTTAAATACTTAGGTGCAGTGGGACTGAACAATATGGTGTAAAGAAGAGAGAGGACGTGAGCATTCCGGCGCAGACGGATGGGGAGCCACTTGAGCTTGGCGCGAAATTCTGACACATGGTCGTATTTACGGAGACCGTAAATGAAGCGGATGCAGTAATTTTGGAGTCGCTCAAGTTTGTTAAGTTGATCTTCAGTAAGGTCAACGAAACAGGTGTCAGCATAATCTAAGATGGGGAGAAGGAGGGATTGAGCCAAAGTAATTTTGGTGGCAGTGGGCAAAAAGTTACGCAACCTTCTGAGTGATCCAGAGGCGGCAAATAGCCTTCTGCTCACCTCATTTATTTGCGGTATCCACGACATGTTTTTGTCGAAGATAACGCCAAGATTTTTCACACTGTCACTATACGGTATCTTCGCACCGCCAAATATTATAGGAGCAATATTAACCCAGTCTACCTTAGCAAGTTGCCTGCGACTACCCAACACAATGACCTGAGTCTTAAACGGGTTTACCTTCAGGCCGTGGTGCTTACTCCACTCAGACACTTTTTCAAGGTCCTTGTTAACTATTTCAATAGCAGTCGAGAGGCTATCTACTGGAGCTTGTGTATAAAGCTGCAAATCGTCTGCATAGAGATGGTAGGAAGAAGCAATGTTGGATGAAATGGAATTAATGAAGATGGCAAACAGTAGCGGAGACAGAACTCCGACCTGTGGGACACCTGCAGTCGTGTTACACCAATCCGAGAAAGAATCTTCAACTTTAATTCGCTGCCTACGGTTAAGCAAGTAGCTCTTGAACCAGGGGATCACTTCCGGGGGAATGTTGAGAGTGGCCAATAAAGCCAGTAACACGTCGAAGTCGACAGTATTGAAGGCATTATTGAAGTCAAGCAGAGACAGCACCGTGACCAGGCCAGCATCCATACCTTGCCGGATATCATCAGATATGTTGATTAAAGCAGTCACAGTGCTGTGACCAGGACGAAAACCGGATTGAAAGGAATTTAGTAAATTATTTGAAGTGAGGAATGAACTTAACTGGCGATGGACGAGACGCTCGAGGACTTTAGACAGAAAGGGAAGAATGGAAATCGGACGATAATCCGTAATATTGGTCGGTTTGTTTATTTTAGGCAATGGAATAATCTGAGCGTCCTTCCATTCCGATGGAAAAATACCGGACTCAATTGAAAAATTGCAGACGTTGGTGATAATGGGTATGATGATATCCAGTATGGGCACCAGCATGGCACGGCTAATGCCGTCGCTGCCTACTGCATTCGAGGTAATTTCGCCAATGCATCTTGTGACTTCAGTCTCGGTGAACTTAGAAAAATTGAAGGCGGGGTGAACGGGAGTTGGAGCTGAAAGAAGGCGATTTATAGTCTGGAACTTTGTATGCTTATATCTATAAAACTATGCAACGTATTTAAATGCGGTTTTCTTTAGTAATTACGAGTGATTCTTGAGGAAGGTTTATAACGTCAATAGAGTCTAAAATCCATCAGAAAAACACCTAACCTTGTCTGATTAAGCGTTAACAGTGTTTCTCTGATATTATATGTTTATACACACATCAAAAGTGTCTAGGGATCAAGTAAATTTTAGAAGATTGCAATCAAGAATATATTTTACAAAAACTGAATTAATTCATAATTTATCCAAATGAGGTGATAAGTCATTGGTACAGGCATGGGGAATTAGGTAGGAGACCAATCCAGAAGATTAGATTTGATTTAAATAAATAAGATTTTTTACGAGCTAAAAATGTTCTTGATCCTTAGACACTTTTGATGTGTGTATAAACATATAATACCAGAGAAACACTGTTAACCCTTAATCAGACAAGGTTAGGTGTTTTTCTGATGGATTTTAGACTCTATTGACGTTTGTTATTCTAACATATGAACAACTCCATCACGCAAATCACACAAACCCGGGTGATGTTTCTCATCAAATCTAGCTTTTATGTAAAATTATTGTTTAATGTTTAAATAGTTATGTATGTGTCCTGTAGTGTTACATTCCCTATGTGATTATTCTGTGATAACTTCTCTGAAATCTGTAGATAATTCCAGTGAAGACATTCAATAAGGTTCAAAGTATGTGTTGGTCAAGTGGCAATATACTAGCCGTTGTTTGATTAAGGGTTAAAGTTGTAGCGCAAAACAACATTTGCCGGGACAGCTAGTAACAATGATAAAACGATTACGAGAATCGGTCTAAAAAGCATGCCACTAACAAGCGAACGTGTCAGTGCCAACGTTAAAGCGAGGGAGCGGTGCGGGCGTGATTGCTATGCAAACATAATGGGCGGATACGACGATAAATGTGTAAATATACATGCTGATTTTGAGAAATATGTTGAAAATAACACGTTTTCAATATAATAAAAAAAGGCTTGCCTTGCTAAAGCAAATGCCCACGGTTCCCCAAGCGTATCTATTTAACCCAACGTGACGGGGGGTGAGCCCATCGCCGTTATAGGGTTCACACACCGTTGTGGTGTGCGGCTTTCATCACGATGTTGTCCTTCACCGTGCGAGCGTTGTGTTGCGTACATATCCTCTGAAACTGAGTCCCATTGGTACACGTTCAGTAGCCGGACCCGAACCCGCGACCTCCCGGTTACAAGTCAAGTATCCGACCAACTGGACCACAGACGTTTTCATTGTAATGATAGAAATTTTATTTTATTCATAAAAGAAAATAATAGTGACGCCTTAAACGCAACCGACGATTTCTAATAAAGAGTTATGTTTGATACAAAATGTTCAACACACGAATGGGGCGTCAATGACTATTGGACTACAAAGAAGCGTCGATGAAACGCGTAATTTTAAGTTCGTACACGTAGTAACAAGTCATGTCCAACTATACATTACACAATTGCAGTAGCGTGCACTGGCTTTTACGACAAGGTAGGCAGTAATCCCCAAGGATTGACACCTATGTACCTATAGCTAACTTGAACGAAACTAAATATCTATCTACTCACCCACGAAACACAGGATCTTCGTTAGCCTATGTTGTGACTACAACAAAGGAAGATCTAGCAACTATCATTAGGTCGGGTAGTCAAAATACTAAGGTAGGCAGTGTCTTTTTGCCTATATGGTGTGCACGCCACTGCACAATTGAAATATTCACGCATGTGGTATTGATGTACTCAGTTACTCACTACCGTTAGCAATTTATTTATTGTAAAATATTTATCGCACAATATTACAAATGGCGGACTTAATTCTATAATGCATTTCGAACCCAAGTTATGGTGCTTGGTGGGCGAAAAGTTATGTGTGCTGTAGAGAAAGTTTTAACAATAATACTAAGTAGTTCAAATCTTTTACGTGTACCTATTAATATACGCAAGTAGCAACATTAAACAACAAATAAAAACACAGAAATGAAACCTATCATACATAATGCAACAATAATAGCTTAAAATTCACGTACAAAATGAATAAGCGCAGGCATAATGAGGAAGAGCCCTGTAGTTCCGGGCGTTTAGACAAGAATAGGACTACGGTATCCCCTGCCTGGCGTATAAGGCGTCCTAAAAGGGGTCCTTGAGGTCGTGGGTGTCGGAGTGGGGTCCCCGGCACCTGCTTGTACGGCCCCGAGAAGGGCGGCGGTTACCCTATGACCTGGTAACCGCCGCCCGGGACCGCCCTGTTCGCGACACGGAGGTCATCGTGGGGGTTTAGTCGGTAAGAGTCCGACACTACCTCGTTCGCTGTCCCCATGGCGGCGGGGAGTCCATGAGGATTCCCCCACGTAAAAAAAAAAAAAAAAAAAAAAAAAAAAAAAAAAAAAAAAAAAAAAAAAAAAGGCATAATGAGGAAAACTTACATTTTCTATAAGAGTAATACTCACGGCAGTGGCAAAAGGATTGGCGCTGGCGCTGAACCTGCGCGTGCGCAGGTTGTTGTTAGAAAACATGCTGAGGAACGAAGTGTTCCTGTAACAAAAAACGATTTACACAATTATTCATTGTTCTAAACTAATACAGCTAAGGTAGCTGGTACACTGCTGGTAAGGTCATGTGATAGAGCAGACCTCGATGAAATTATCCATTGTGGAAGCTCTCCAGTCTCAAAGGTAGCCAAGCAACCATGTTTCATTTGACACGATTCTGGCATACCTTCCGACGCTTCCTCCTGTACATTCATACATAATTTCAAACATTATAGCCAGACGTAGGTACGTTATTTTTATGTTTCCGCCTTTCAGGTCGTCACACACACAATATGGGGGCCAAGCCCGCTACACTTTCGTAGTTGGATCGCACTGACAACTTTTCATTAGTCTCATTTCCTTAGTAACACAGAGACGCACATTTCATCACATTACCTTTCATGTCAGCAAAACAGGTAACCTGTAAGAAATCGCTTTTAGCGATAATATCGCCTTTTGTAACCTTATCATTTTCTCATCAGGTGTATGTATTATCTTAGAGTGCAATAAAGTGTTAATTCATTCATTCATTGTTCGTAGCTGGCAGTGGCGTGCACACCATACAGGCAAAAATACACTGCCTACCTTAGTATTTTGGCTATCCGACCTAATAAAATAATAAAGTTATTGCTAGATATTTTTTTGTTGTACTCACAACATAGGCTAACAAAGGCTTTGTGTTTATGGGTGAGTAAATATGTAGGTACTTATATTTCGTAAAGACGAGTTATCTATACATAGGTGTCAATCCTTAGGGATTACTGCCTACCTCATCGTAAAAGCCAGTGCACGCCACTGGTAGCTGCGATACGAGAGTACCAGACATGGCACCCTGGTCAAAGTATGCACTTTTAGGACAGCCTCTACCTCCCAATGACCTCACTATAATAAATCCATTTTATTCATGTCCTCATCAGCCACATAACGTCCACTGCTGGACGAGGGCCAACTCCAATGATTTCTGTCATTTGGAGTGAAATGCCAATAATCACCACGCTTGGCAGGCGGGTTGGCGATCGCAGTGTTGTAGTTTAACTCACAGAGAGCGCTGCTGCTCGTTCTCTGGAGAGCTCCCTCGGTCGCCTCTTACGACCCCCATGACGGGAATATTTGAGCTGGCAGTGGCGTGCACTGGCTTCTACGACAAGGTAGGCAGTAATCCCCAAGGATTGACACCTATGTATGTATAGGAAACTTGTCTTTACGAAACACAGGTCCACCACCTACCTATCTACTCACCCACAAAACACAGGACCTTCGTTAGCCTGTGTCGTGAGTACAACAAAAAAAGATCTAGCATTAACCCTATTATTAGGTCGAGTAGCCAAAATACTAAGGTAGGCAGTGTCTTTTTGCCTATATGGAGTGCACGCCACTGTGATCTGGGATGGTGGCACATGTATTCTATTCGCCGTCACCATCACACGCCACTCCACACGTATTCATCAACAATGTGTGTAACTAAATATAGGCAAAAACAGCTTGACAACAACATGCAGGCAACACCATGATAAGGCCACTGTTATAAGCATAACATATTTATTATCAATGAAACATTGTTTTGTATTATTATAACAACAAATCAATATTACACTTTTGATATGGTGAAATCGCATTCTTTCATGTGAATCAAGGCTGTTTCACTAAACAGATTTTTTTTTTGTTTTAATCACTATGAACAAACGTTTGACTAACATCCTGCCTGATGTTAAGCAGCGATGTGGTCTATGATGGAGCACACTTGTTCAGTAGGTACTTATTCACCCGCGACTTGAAGACCTGATAATGTTAGCAACAGTTATTAGCAAAAATACAACAATCTCCACTGCATGTAAAAGGACCGAGCAACGAAGACCCGAGAAATGAAAAAATTTACTATGGTGACAATGTGGGGAAATGCAATCAAAGTCCAAACTAATTCATTTACACACTGACTCATCAACACCCAGCCCAAACTCTTGACCCTAGAAAGCTGAAATTTTGCACATGGGTTATTTTTATGGTGCTTACATGAGATGAGAGAGGTTTTCTCGAAATTCATTCCCTAAGTGGGTAAAGAGTGATGTAAAAGTTAATATGAGAAAAACATTAATTTTGGAGTTATGGTTCCAAAACATAATGGTATTCATATGTATTTTTTAATAGAAATGAATTCTTTGAATTAGAATGAAACTGCGCAAATGAAATCGCAGGGCATCCACTATGCTAATAATAAATACATATAATCATAATAATAACTCTAAAATTATCAGTATTTCATTTGGGTGTCTGCTAAATATGCTATATGTCTAAGTATATTATTTTTACACATGGTCAATAAATAAACTATTGTTTCAATATTTGAACAGGTGTTTAGCAGGAATTTATTTACAAGTTCTCTTATTGAATTATTTATCTCCTCCACAAGAACGTCCTTTGACACTTGACAACCTGTGACAAGGGGTGGGATCATTAACATTACCCTATGCACACCTTGCAAAGTGCGGGTTTCATCACACTGTTGTTGTTGCCCGTACAAGTGTTTTGCGTTGTGTACATAGGCTCTGAAAGAGTTCTATTGGTACACATCCTGTAGCCAGACTCATGTACGCTAGCTCCTGATTGAAAGTGAAGTATCCGAGCAACTGAATCACAGATGTTCTAATTTACAATGTTACACAAATTTTGGGACAAAATACGGGCTGGTACATTATGTACTAATATGTGAATCTGCCAACTATGGCAGTCGTATATTGGTTGTTTCCACATAAAGTTTAGACCGAAATGTCTACTATTGAAAAGAAAGGAACGTCGATTTTGTGATAGTAATAATCAACTTATGTTCTAAAAATAAACATCCACTATTTACAGAAATTTCACACCTGTTTCATAGCCTTGTATTGATTTATATTTCGCTCATTTATTGCAACAACGCTATATCTCTCAATATTTTGTTATTGTGAAAAGTATCCTTAGTAATAGTATAATAAGATTGTTATTTCAACAGTGTCACATTTTGAGATGTTGTGTTGTTGCAGTAAATGATCAACTTGTATGAATTAAGAAAGGTGTCATGAATCTTTAAAAAACCACATGAAATTATGTTATATCATTAGTTTCCAACATAATAAATATTACTACTGCCTACACTGTAATGTTGTGTCAGTGCGTCGGAAAGCATACAAACACAAAACCAAACTTTCATGTCAAAGTGTTAACACTGGGATTGATTTACTAAACAACTAATCAATGTTTTTTTATTTTGTTGTGAAGTTCATAATCAGATAAACATGCCTGACTGACTGATTGTGGATGAAACGGCAGTAATTTACAGCCCATTTTCCCATTTCAAAGCTTGATATACTAGCTGATTTTGGAAAAGAAATAGATCTAATCCCATCACTAGCACAACTTAGATGGACAAGTAGTCAGGGTATCTACCTCTAAGACGCTGGATGCTGGTTTCATTACCATCCCCAACATAATGCTTTAGCAAACAGGTAATGCATTTTAGTCCTTTAGCATTTTAGGCATGTCTATATATAGTATGGTTTGGTACACCTGGTTTGATTATCAGTAAATTACTTAACTAAACTAAGTATCACTTAACTAGATAGAATAAGTTGTCTCCTTTCTCATATTATCTCATCTCTTATTATATCTCTTGAGCACATAGTAATATTTACATACACAGTTCACATCTGAGAAAGGATGTTCTCATCTGGATATGTTATGTGTGTTCCCCAACAAATGCAACCTACTTTGAGTGATATCATTTGCAACACAAATAAGCATTAAAATTAATCATCTCACACCTAAACACACTTGTATCCGATTATAGCAAACAATCAGCATAAAAATACCGTAAAATGCGGGCTCAGCACCCACAATCGACCTCAACATCTGTCAAATATAGATAGCGTGGTGGAATAAACAAACGTATGTCAGCTCTTGGAAGAGTCAAATGCTGTGCCAATCGTAATTTACCTGGGTGCTGTTGGGGTAGTCGGCGATGTAGCCACGGTGGAAACGGCCTCGTTGATCAAAGGTGCGCTACTGCACCGTTTCAATAAGTTAGGAGCATCCACATCCATTATCGTAAAGCCATTCGATCACTGACGTATTATGGCTTGCGAGCCACGGCAAAGATAGCACTACGTGGGTTTATGTAATACTATAACACAATTTGATTATGGCGATACAAAAATAATTGTATGATTAACACTGTTGTAAAACCACATAATTCAACTAAAGACGACAGATGGGTAAAATCTAAATAAGTCCAAATTCAACCAAAGGCAAAAAATTGGCTTGAGGCTGACCTGTCAAATAGCCGCAATAATTTAGTGACGTTCTGAACAATCTTCAAACTTTTTTTGTACGTATTTTTATAACTTACTGTTTACCTGCCTTTGTACGTATTACAGTAATACGAACCTAGAAATAACCGAAAAAGAAAGAGCTATAAAAAAAATAAAACTAATATTAAATCTTGTACCCGAACTGTTCTAAAATGTATACAGTCGCTTCAATCATCAAAATAGTTTCCGAACGACGTTGGCGATTCTTTGCGTTTTGATCACTTTTGATTTAGATTTTTCTGGTTCCAAAGATAAAGTCTTATTTATATTTACATGAAAATTCCATGTAATTAATAAACACAATCACTCCGGAATACGTTATAACCTTTATGTGAAAGAATGTTTGTGTACTTGAACACAATATTGACTAATTACTTTTATTAGCAGAAATAATTAAACGCCGTAATAAACAAACAACATTAATACGTCAAACTTGTCAAATCGCATTCTCGGTTTGAGAATAGGAGAAGTAGGGTATAAGAGAGTGCAAGGTGCAATAAAAATGACAAAACATTTAAATTTAAACGAGTTTCGTGCAGTTTAGGCCCATTAAACAGCAGAAGTTTAGTACGAGTTAAGTTACCGGACCGGTAGCATATATTTACTTACAAATGTTCAAAAGACGGTATGTATCTCTAATGTTTTCATTGATGTTTTCTAAATTATTAGTACGGCGATAAGTACAAAGTGATAATCTTTTCGTAGATAAATAGTAGCAGGTAGTTAAGCCACCATTTTATGTAACAAAGTTGTCTGTTTTCAGTTTTTTCGTTAAGTATTTGATAGCCGCTGCTTTTGGCGCTATCCTGTACAGCGAATGGTTCGTTTACCATGTACAGCCATGGCAATGGTCATTCTTGGGATGCCCCCAATCCTCGGACCCGACGTGTATAAAAATATTATTTATAGCAGACCCCCAAATCGAAGGCGAGAGCTCGGCACCGGAGCCTCTAAATCATCTGTTTTATTGGGACAGTGACAGGTTTGTAATTTTATCGACGTTTAAATAGATCTAAATGTACACTTAACCCATAAACGCCCAGAAGAATACTTACTCTTTGATTGATTTTGACTTTTATTATCAAGTAATAGAGTTTAAAACAGTCTCTCCAAGTACAGTGGGTGCTAATGGGTTAAAGGGAACACAGAAATGAGATTTAATAGAAGCACAATATTACATAAAATTCATGAATAGCAGCTTTGTTAACATAGAGCATGATATCATTTTTATTGAAGTATTCAGTATTTTTTGCATCTTACATCTAAGAACAAACCCTGTTAGGGTGTGGCAATGAAATTATAAAATTACCTTTTTTAATGATAGGTAACAATAAATATTTTATTAAAGTAACAAACTTTATTACTTACACACCATGACTAATTATATGAATATTTTTTTTTACATTATTTAGCGATGGCTTTGCATGAGCAATGGTTCTCTACTGTATTGTGCATGTACTATATAAATATATATTTTTGAAGAATCACTCTATCTACTTCTGTAATAGTATTTAAAATAATTGAAAGAAATTAGGTACTTGCACATAAATCTGTTGTTGATATTGTTATTAATTTCTTTACACATGCAGTCCAGAAATTTTTTTGCTGTCCAAAAATTTCATTATGATATGTTTAAACTGTTTGGTTGCAATTGTTAGTTTTTGACTAGCCTAGGGGAAACAACAAATATTTTTATGAAATAAATACCTACCTACAACAAATCAAAACCAGAATGAACTAAATTGGATTCTGAGATAAAAGTTAGTCGAAATGTTTCTTTAGTGTTTAACGCATCTGAAAGAAATTTTCAAAGCAGACCAGTTCTTCCTGAGATTACCTTGTTTAACCAAATTAATTTTTAAACCGTTTAAAGCACACATAACAGAAGCACTCAAATGGTTTAAAAAGTACCCGATTATGGAACATTCTTTGTTGGTGCTCAACTCGTAAATCTTAGTGAGATGTTATAATAGCCTTCTGCAATAAACGGGCTATTCATCACTGAAAGAATTTTTCAAATTGGACCAGTAATTCCTGAGATTAGCATGTTCCACCCAGCAAACACACTCTTCCCTTTTACCTATAATATTGTAAGATATATAGATCATTGATATGTTTATCATACTAGGGTACTTGCTTTAGCAAGTGCCTCTGCCTACCCCTCTTTGGGATTAAAGGCGTGAAGTGTATTTATTTATTTATATTTATGTATGTTTATCATACTAGCTGTGCCGTATAATGTTACTCACATTTTATTCCAATTTCATAATAAAATAGCCTGTGTTCCTTAGGGATAAAGGAGTATTCTAGGTGTGAAAAAAATTCAAAATCTGTCTAGTAGATGTGGATTGTATGGGGAGTTTCCGCAGCTTGACGTCTCGCCTTTTGTTTATCTATCGGTCGTGGGTATCAGAGTGGGGTCCCCGGCACCTGCTTGTACGGCCCCGAGAAGGGCGGCGGTTACCCTATGACCTGGTAACCGCCGTCGTCGGCGATAGAGGTCGCTGGGGCAGACACACCATCGTCTGCCCCGAGCCGGAGTCCGAGAGCCGGACAAATCATTTGGGCGGGTCCTGACGCAATTCCTTCGGGTACTCCCGGGACCCGCCCTGCTCGCGACACGGAGGTCATCGTGGGGGTTTAGTCGGTAAGAGTCCGACACTACCCCGTTCGCTGTCCCCATGGCGGCGGGGTGTCCATGACGAATGCCCCACGAAAAAAAAGGCTCATATTGGGGTTCTCACCTATGAAAAGCATGGTTTCAAACCAGTAACATATCTAAATAACGTTCAGTGTATAGGCAGTTACCTAGTTACCTTTTACAATGGGAGTCGGCGCAACGTTCATGAAACATTGCCTACTTTGCCTACTTCATTGTATTATTTTTATCGTGAATTACGATAAGAGACTTACATATAAAAAAATACTTTACTGAGATTTATTTTAGAAAATAAAATATGTAGGTAAATATCATTTCAGGCGGGATCCGAAAAACCATTTTGGGTCTCTAACTAACATCTGTGTCTTCCGCAATACACAGTGAGATTTTGCTAGACTCATAGGTACCCACACTGCTGCGTGTCCCGCAGTCAGCGATTGTACACTAAGCGAATACAGTGGGAAAAATGCCTTGCCTTCTAAAAGGAAAATTACGACACCTATTTCAAACAATCGGCAACAATATGCGAAGGTTTAAAATGCTAATCGAAAAATTAAAAAAAACCTTCAATTAAATGAAGGAAGGAATGACTTCCTTGCCTACCGGCTTATACAATCGTTTAGGGCGCCTGTTGTGATAACGTTCGCATTGGTAGTGAGTGGAACGATACAGTACAGGAATCTTTCTTTTTATTATATAAAAATGAATTCATGTTCGTTAGTCTCGCTAAAACTCGAGAACGGCTGGACCGATTTGGCTAATTTTAGTTTTGAATTATTCGTGTAAGTCCAGGGAATATAAAGACGGAGTATAAAGACGAAAGCCCTTAGCACATTGGCGGACAGTAAAATAGGCACAATAGATGTTTTATTCGCATTTTTAGTCGCATGTAATCCCCAAGGATTGACACCTATGTATATGTAACTTGTCTTTGCGAAATACAGGTACCTACCTATCTACTCACCCACAAAACACAGGACCTTCGTTAGCCTATGTCGTGAGTACAACAAAAAAGCATCTAGCAATAACTCTATTATTAGGTCGGGTAGCCAAAATAGTAAGGTAGGCAGTGTCGTTTTGCCTATATGGTGTGCACGCCACTGACTATTATAATATTAGTGGGATACATACATACATACATACACTTCACGCCTGTCTCCCAGAGGGGTAGTCAGAGACTACAGATCTCCATTTGTCACGGTCTTGACATACCCCTTTCGCTTCATCTACATTCATACATCTTTTCATACATGACCTCCGGTTTCGAGTACATTTCACGCCACCTTCCGCCAGGACATCACCAATCTGG
>SJJU01044702.1:0-17254 GCA_012932125.1 Conopomorpha cramerella | reverse complement strand
CCATCCTATAAAATCATTCTTGAAATAATGTTGCTATTACCTACCTATATTATTTTTACTAACAAATAGATGATTTTTGGCTGACATCCCCGAATTTCTTGTTTACATTTTGTTTGGTTTGTTTTTCTATGTAAATTTCTATTGATACAGGTTCTGAAAAATGACACACTACCGACGCTAATCTGCTTGAATTGCGTGGATCGTCTCACATTTTCGTACCAATTCAAGCAACAATGCCTCTTATCCATCGACACGTTGAAAGAATGTTTGGAAGAGTTCGAAAAGACCACAGCTGCAGCATCAGAGACTGTAGCAGCGTCAGCGTCGACCTCCAAAGAAGGTAAAAATCTAATTTGCATCATAACAAACACAAACCGTAACTCTGATTATGGTCTCTTTATTTTCGCGCCAACAAAATAACCTAAAATTTTTGTGAGACTCCCAGTTAACAATTCCATGTAGTATTTGCCTAACTAGGACTAAGGTCATCTCTTATCAACATTAAATATTATTTTTATCTTCAGATACAGAGACAATAACAATAAAACAGGAGAATGGGGTTCTACTGCAGTATGAGCTACCTATAGAACATGAACCAACATGGACAAGGGTCTTGAGCAAGTCGGCAGACAAAGCCGTGGTGACCAAAGCACCAGGACCAAAAAAGAGGGGGAGGCCGAGGAAATATCCCAATGAGCTGGGCGAAATTGGTGAGTTACTTACTAAGAATGTGTAAGTACCTACTTTAAATTTGAGACTGACCAACAAGCTGCCTACTTATTGGTCGATCTACCTAGTAGATGGGAACATAAGTATTCCGTGGCAACTGGCTGAGTGGGAGTGCCCAAAAATCATGCACTCTAGGTAAGGTGTCCTGCAGTGGACAAATAAACGCTGATGGAAATATGCCCCTGTACCTACATACTACAAATACAGTATATACAGTATATTTATTGCATATTGCATACCCTTTGATGTTACAATATTTATAGAACAATCATGACGCCCTGCAAGGGCATTGCAAAGTAAAGTAAATATTAACTTAGCTGAAGTATTTATAAAAGTAATAGAATAATTTAAACATAAACAAATTCACAACAATAAAAAAACAAACCTATTTAACTAGCTTAGAACTAAAATTAAAATTAACAGTATTCTTTAAAATCATCAGTGAAGAATTCTTCCATGCAGTAATAGCATATTTTAAAAGCAAACAGTTTAATTTTTTTGTGAACATTTTCGGTTCCAGTGTTTTCAAAGACTTTAGAATTTTGTTATATATTTCTATGGAGCGGAATGAACTTTTTTTGTATAGTTCTATATTTGGTGCTGGTTTTGTTTAATTTATTGGCTCTACGTAGATTTGTTTTGAAACTGAACAAGTTTAGATTTTTATGCACAAATTGGGCAGATTCTAGTATGTATAAATTTTCAGTACATTTTCAGTGCCGGTATTTCTATTAGTTACCTGAATCAGTGAATTTATCCTGAACATTATTTTTACCCAGTGTAAGATAAATTCTTGGCCTTTCTCAGATTTTACCCAATTAGGACTACATCAGAATAACAATTTCTATTGTGACATTTAAAAATTTTTCGGGAAGTGATTTAGTTATATTATACTGAGCATTTTTTGCAACTTGTCTCTACCGCTATGTCTATTTATGTGTTAGGGATAGTGCTACTCTAACCACCCAGCTCCACCAAGCCAAAATATTGCTTTTATGTCACATGCAGTCTCATGTAGTTTTGAAGCCCCTGCATCTGCGCTCCAAGAAAGAAGTGACAAGACAGGCCGAGTTGCACAAAGTTTGACATTACAATCAGTCAGAGTGCATATTTATTCTATGCTTTCTTGATGCTAGGCCTGCAGGAGGAAATAATTTGTGTGTAGAATTGATAAGACAGACCAGGACTTTTCACCATACATCTTAATTTCATTTAGAAATGTCGCCGTATCAACGCAAGAAACCCAAGCCCAAAGTTAAAGAAGTACCATCACTGAAAAGCCTTCTACAAGAGGGTGCGATAAATGCCAGTGAAATGAAGCAGGAACCAGAAGATGAACTTCCGGATGAACTTAATGACGATGGTAACCTGTAATATGTATATGATAAGGTGCATTTGTCTCTTTTTCATACTTGCCAATAGAGTCAGACAAAGTATGAAACTTACCTATATTATGCTTAGTTCACATTTCTGAATATAGGCCTAAATTACCCAGGGATAAGACAATTTTGTTTGTATGCTTTTGAAAATATACACTTCAAAATCACAATACTTACATTTAGGGGTCAATGAATAAAACAACAGAGGACAACAAAAAAATTAATACACTTCATGCCTTTTAATCCCAAAGCGGGGTAGGCAGAGGCACTTGCTAAAGCAAATGCCCACAGTTCACCAAGCGTATTTAACCCAACATGACAGGGGGTGAGCCCAAAAAAATTAAAGATTTCCAAAATAAACCAAAAATTTAAAAAACTACTGAATTCATTTTGACAAAATTTATCTGAAGCACACACAACCTACCAGACGAAACAGCCATAATGATAATGATGTATATACATATAATATAATAGTCATAATGCCAATATAATTATAAGCCAAGTATGGTAAATTGCATTGAATTGAATTTGGTTAGATCAAAATTGCAATTATTGGCAACTTTGAGAATATGGGTCCAAATTTACGATACGACATCATTACAGTCCTGAAATAACCGAATGGTAATTTCTTCGTTTGCTCATTACTCACCCTATGGAATTAAAATTAAGTACATTAAGATTCTGGTCTTTTGATTTTCAGAAATTTCCGAAAACGATCCCGACTTCCAGCCCGACGAAGCGGCTGTATCTGATCTGGATGCTAAAGATGTAGTTGTTGCAACTGTAAGTTATAATGTACATAACTACATATTATGTATACAGGGTGGAAAAAAAATGTGGGCCAGGGTATTCGGTCACACTAGCGAAATTAAAAAAAAAAATTAAAGCAGTTTTCTCTCCACGTCACTATCGACATGACCGCGTATCGCTCGCCGTGCAGTGGTGTGCGTGCCTTGCTGTAGGACCATGTCGAGATCGCGACTGATACTTTTTTTTATCACTATCGTTTTTACTTATATAACAAGCGTTTGACCACCTTCCTGCCTGATGTTGATGAAGGAATGTCTCCTCTCAGTAATATGAGCTAACTAAAGGATCTAAGGCCCTCCAGCGCGCATACATTTTTTCCACTCTGTATATCTGTTTTACGTACCTAGATTATAGGATGGCATAAGGATATCCTGTGGGTAAGTATATGATATTATTGGGCTAAAACTGATAGACCACTTTCTTAGCCTACTGTACGGATATCTCTCAAAAATATTTGTTGTTACTGTGGCAGGACAAATGGGTGACACTTGCTCTCGAATTTGCGTAGTCAACTACAGATTGACAAGAGCTAGCACGTTCGTAGTGCTCACACTAATGAAATTTGACTAATACAGCATGTTTTTTCATTTCAAATTTCACGCATTGTTTGCCACGTTTGGAGCGTCTGTGGTCCAGTTGGTCGGACACTTGACTTGTAACCGGGAGGTCCCGGGTTCGAGTCCGGCTACCTACTGGACGTGTACCAATGGGACTCTTTTTCAGAGCCTATGTACGCAACGCAACGCTCGTACGGTGAAGGACAACATCGTGATGAAACCCGCACACCACAAGGTGTGTGAACCCTATAACGGCGATGGGCTCACCCCCTGTCACGTTGGGTTAAATACGCTTGGGGAACCGTGGGTACGTGCTTTAGCAAGTGCCTCTGCCTACCCCTCTTTGGGATAAAAGGCGTGAAGTGTATTTATTTTTTATTTTGCCACGTCTTGGCTGACATCGGCAAATGAAAATAAACACTATTTGTATGCAGTGATACGTCACGCCGCTCGTTTATTCACATACACTACACAGGCGCATCGTGCAAATGTGTAAAGATGCCAGCTCTTATTAATCGATTTGTACTGCCGCGCTTTTCCTGATTGGTCAGATAGTCTTATTTGTATAAAGTTTGACAGTTTATATTATGAAAATGATGCTAACCCAGCCAATGGTTAAGCTAACTTATAAGCCGATTCCCTTCGTCTTACCTTGCGAGCTATAAAGGTACACTACCCATTATTTACCTAAGTATAGTTCGTGCATTTCATGAATGCGCGCGGGCCTTAGATGTGTGTGTGGCAGTTTTGTTCGTTTGAACTGTCATCTAGCGTGTCCATATACGACTCACACATCTAAGGCCCGCGCGCATTCATGAAATGCACGAAGTATAACTAGTGTAGCAAGTATTTGCATCTTTATCGAATTTACTGTTTATTATTTCCAAGAAAAAGTAACTGAACACAGCCTTTTTGAAAAACCACAGAAGTAGCTGCTCCTATGTAGAATGCTCGCTGTATAGAATGCTCTGAGTACTTTATTGAAAGTTCATGTATTTTCACACAGCCAAAGAAAAGGGGTAGACCACGCAAGAATATATCAGAAGAGACCGCGATCAAGGATGAACAACTTGAAGCGATGAACCCCGAAGACGAAGATATGCTGCTGAAGGAAACCATCATGGCTATATCTGAGCCGATACCTGAACATATCCTTAATCCTAAACCTAAGAAAAAACCTACTAAGGAACAGCGCAAGAAGTACTATTACGACAAAATGTAAGTAGATTGTAATACACTTACTAAGAATAGAGCAAATCAGTAAATATTGCCTTCAATGCAATAAAAAGATAATTAGTTACCTCACATGTCTGCCCGAGTTGCACATATTTTTGGACAACTTCGAGAATGGTACCGTGTACGGAAATCGGTTCCAGTAGGACATGTCGTTTGACATGATGTTTATCTAACCTAAGGTACGATCTTAACTTAAGTAAAATCTTATCTAAGGTACCTTGGTTTTATCTAAGTTCATCCGTAGGCCGATGCATAAAGAAGAATCAGCTAGGTCACTCAACATCCGTTGAAGGTCCTGCAGCGTTTCTGGTCTGAAATGTAACTGTTAATACAGTAAACATTTCAGCACAGATGATGTATGGAAATTAAAAATTTCTTCCACATGAAACTACCAGATTAACACCACTCAGGTCAAGTTTCACTGGCTAAGTCGTACTTGTCAAATATTTGACAATATATCTTTAGCCTTATAAAACATATGACAATATAATTTGACCCTTATATAGCGGTATAGCTCAACTGTTATTACTGATAAGTATTACTGTATGGTTGGTGTCAAATGTAATTAACAATGCCAAATACGTTTCAAACGAATTTCAGACATATATGCGAGACCTGTGGAGCGTCATTCGCATCCAATGCATCTCTGCAGGCTCACATACGACGGCATCTGGGCATCAAGCCTTTTGTTTGCAGGTATGTTTTTAGTTATGGCACATGTGTGATCGCTATGTGGATAATTTGACTGTCAAATTAACCCTTGACCAGGCCGAGGGAATATAAATGGCACTCAATTTTGAACTTACTTAGTCTGTTGAAATACAGTCAAAATCAATGAATTTCATACAAACCTTCTGCCTGTCAAAGGGTTAAAAAGAATTTGAAGTTCCCTTCTTGATACAATAATGTCAATTTTAAGATGATTGAGAAGTAAAACCAGTGTTGCCACTTAAAATTATTTACACCATTTTGTGTCCAAATAATGTTTATGTAATTTGACAACGATTGTAATGTAAAAGCTATCTGCCAAAAAAATATAATTTCACTCGTCCTAATAGTTTTTATGTAATGACAATATTTATTAATAATAATAATAATATTTATTCTTGAAAACGTGGGTGCGGGTGGCGAAATTTGCAAATAAGATTTTTTTGCTTCGATTTAATGTTATACATGTTGGGACTCTATTAAAGTCTTCTTGATTTTAGGGTACCTGCTTTACGATTGAATTTTTTTACGGAAACATGCTGTAGTAATTTGCTAATTTTTCGCGATTGCGATTTTAAAAACACCTCAAAATGACGTAGTAATTGTATCCTAAAATTGAAAGCTCTATATTACATACTATGAATCGCTAGAGTTAACAGCGGAGGTACACAATAGGGTTATATCGTGCCACGATAGTGACAAGTGGTGGTCCATGAGCTCTGCCTATCCCTCGGGGAAACGATTGTGACTTATGTCTATGAATGTAGGTATTCATCCCACAGGAATCAAACGCTGGGAAGAACTTAAGTACACACCAAAGCATTATATTTCGTGGGTTATCAACACTAACAATCTGTAAGTTTTCACATACTCAACGTGAAAGCAAAATATTTAAAAAGATAATATCATATTTCGTTATTTTTTGTTTTATTTATTTTTTTAGAATTTCACCACCTGCCCCCATTTTGTTTTTAAATTTACCTCCGTACTTATCAAAAAGTTAAGTATTTTAAAGTCAGCTTTTAAAATATACTAGACAATACTTTAAAAGCTGAAAGAAGAATAGAAATGCAAAATTATAGACTGTCAAGTATAATATAAAAGCTAATGCTGTATGTACATTGTTGTACCTCTTCTTAATGAGGAGATTTGTTTTTGTTTTTTTTTAATAACGCTTCATTCTGTACAATATGTTAAATTAAATGGTTTTATATCAATAATGCTTAACTTTTTAATATGGTAGTGGGTTCAAGTTTAATTTTGTCCTACAGTTTTACCTGATGTTATCACAAATCGTACCAAAAAATGTTTCGGTCCTAGTACTTACATAATCAGTTAGACAATCGCCACTCGCCGCCCGTTTTTTAGCGTTTTCAGGAATAATAGTCATTTGTAAAACTACTACTTATCTAACTACAATCACAATGGAAGTAAATGCCGTTTGGTTGTCAATTGTGAACTGATTCTTGCCCTGTTTCCACAAACTTTAAAGTATACCAAATTCACGAGCCTCGGCAAGTATCCTATCCTATAGCTGATTTAGATGTAGATTTTCCATGTCTACTAAACATTCTATTGGATGATTCTGTAAAATATACTACCATTAACAGACGAATAAGATTCAAATTAAATTGCAATCAACCCCCACGATTGTATCATTTCGGTTGAAAATATCACAGAGATTTGACCCTTGACTTAAAAATTACATTTCACTGTGACCCCAGTATATGCGGTTACTCGTGCGTCCTCAACATGGAGCTACGGCGTCACATGTTGCGTCACACCGGTCAGAAACCGTACAAGTGTCGGATATGCGACCGGCGTTTCGGCGATTTTGGCAGCAGGCAGAAGCACGAGAGGCGAGTGGTCGTTTCACTTACACATGCGAAGCCTCAATACTGTCTGAAAGGGATGGTGAACCTGTTTCTGTGCTAAAGATCTGGCTTAGATAAAGATCTACATGTTATTATACGTCCGAGTGTTGGTACACGCGGATGTATGTAATTACGCCATCTGGTGGGGAGTAGCGGAACTAATTTCTCTTTTTTTTTCGTTTGCCCATAAACTATTTCTGTTACAAACGAATTCTATTCCGTAAGAGGTAATATGTAGTAAATTAGATAATATCGACAATATACTATTTTTACGCATAGACAGAACGTATTTTATAACTGGTATAGTTTTCGAAGGTCAAAATTAGTCGGAAATATGTTCGTCATACCCTTTCAAACGGTAACTAGGCTTTTTTTAATAGTAGTGTAGTCAGGAATAGTACAGCTGATTACGCGGACCGGAACATTTGAGGTACGACGTGTTATTTGCTTAAACTTTTTCAAAATATAATTTGAAGTAGAAATACTTGTACGATTTTATGGGTAAATGACTAATTGTATCTTTATATCATACAAACTACTTAGAGTTATATTTTGAAAAGGTTTTAGCATCCAAATGAATAATCGAAGTCTATGTTTGATTTCAATTGAGCTTGTTATAAGTACTGAATGAGAAATCGCAAAAAAATAAAGGCAGTGTCCAAATAATGAGAATTTTGCAACTGTACTGCAATACGTACATATGTGTCGATTCGTACAACAACAATTGTAACCAAATGTAGACTCAAGTTCGAAACGAGCAATGAGGCAGTTTCTGAAAAACAATGTGTCCTAAATATTTAGGGATAGCAGTGGATTTTTTTTCGTAGGAAATTTATTGAAGAATGACTTAATTTTAAATATTGATTACGTGCGGATTGATGGAGAATTTTGTGTCATGCATGATGCCGTCTACACCATTTCAAAATGTATTATCTAGATATCGCTCTCTGGTATCTCTGGATGACTTTTGTCAGTTATATTTTAGTACGTCATATTATCTAGCCCATATAAAAGAAATATTTGTAGCATGTAAAGTGTAACCTGTCACCTTCAGTAGTGACTGATTGTCGTCAATCATTTCGTTGACATCAATCCTTAACGCAACTAGTACAATCTTTCATAACTAAGAAAAAAAGGGCCCTGAAAAATCGTCATTGACGATATTGTATCATTCCTTTGTAGAAATTTCCACTTAAACGAACATTTCCGCTGGCCCTAAACTACTTTTATTATAATTGTACCTACGTATATTGACAATTTTAGAAACTGCCTCATAACTATGTCTCGCTTCACCTCAAAACTCGAGTCATCCATCTAAAACGACCGTCCGTCAGTGTTTGTGGTTACGCGTGCGTGGACCGCGAAGCCCTGAAGCGTCACATGTTCCGTCACACCGGCGAGAAGCCGTACCAGTGTAGAATATGCGAGCGGAGTTTCCGTGACTTTGGTACGAGGCAGAAACACGAGAGGTGAGTTTATGTGTGTCTGTAACTCATAATCATCATCTGGGAGCCAAGTCTGCTATACTCTGGTAGTTGTATCGTTCTGGCGTTTAGTGGAAAACGATTGTGCATCGCTGTTTTACTACGAACGACAGTGAAATGAAAGTAACGTAATCAGTAATGCACATTGTTTTCCGCTGCGATGCCAGAGCGATACAACTACCAGAGTCGGGTAAACTTAGGGTGGGGCCTAAGTCTACTAAGGTCAGCCCAATGGCGACACCACGACGATTTTGGTCTTGTGTTGGGAATTCGATCCCGGGATATCAGGTTTGATTTTCCGCACTGAAAAACAAACTGCCTTATTATGGGTCTAGTGATTTTGATATTGATTTTTGTCAATTCTGAAATCCCGGGATTGATTTTCCTAATGTCGACTTGCGGACATGCCCCGTATCATTTACTTAGGTAGCTACTTTCTGTACCGCGATTTCGCCTGATTTGCAGTGAAATGCAACTAAATGTTGGAATCAAGAATTTATAATTGATATATTTTATTTCAACTAAATCTATCGCCATCACGTATATTATACAGCACTCGTCGTTTATTTGTCGGCAGCTAAAGGTATGTATGGTTCTTTTTCTTCATCTAATACTAATAGTAGACATTATGGTCCGCTGATGGAGAAGCGTGGAACAATCAGGTACTATTGAAGGTAAGATAATCGCATTGTAGAAGCTTAATGTGAAAATCACCTTAATTAATGATCCCGAGTAGAAGGTAATTTTGCATAAACAAATTTCAAACTCCAAAACATTCTTATCTAGATGTCGCTAGTAGGTGTCCAGGGTGACCTCTTGTCAATTATATTTTAGTACGTTTTTATTATTTGGGTAAGTTTACAATTTACTGTCACCTTCAACCCTGACTGTTCGAAGTTAGTAATTTCGTTGACATTTATGCCCCCTAGTACAGCTAGCGACATCTGTCATAACTAAAGGAAAACGGCCCTTGAAAATCCCTCATACGGTAGATAATAAGTACTTGACTAAGCTTTTATATGTAAAAGCAAACACAGACCCCACGATACTGACTTGCATGTCTAGTGTGGGGCTGATTGCAGAGGCGAATATTTTTTAAAAACTTGTACGTTTTAATCATAATGTATTCCTGTTTTGGTAAATAAAGTCAATTATTATTGTTATAACCAAAGTTTTTCCCTGTCATATGTCATGTCATCATGTAATATCAAAAAGCGAGAGGCGACTTTGTTTTATACTATGTATTGATTTGCAGGTTGCACATGGGTCTCCGGCCATACAAGTGCAGTGTCTGCGGTAAATCGTTTACGTACTCGTACGTGTTGGCCAATCACATGCTTACACACACTGGCGAGAAGAAGTATCAGTAAGTTTACTAATCTTTCTGTATATAACTAATTATTGTAACTTAGAAGAAACAAGAACAGACTTCAACGCTTCTGCGATTTTAACCCTTAACCAGGCAGAGGGAATATAGATCCCACCTAAATTTGAACCTTAGTCCGTTAAAATAAAGTCTAAAATCAATTAATTTCAGACAAACCTTCTGCCTGTTAAAGGGTTAAGGCTCGTTTCATCTGATCTGACTGTAAACACAGTTTTTTTAATAGTAGTATTGTTTTATATCGTTTATCCTTGAAATAATTAGTAAACCGGCCAATGGAGTCAACCATCTGACAGCTTGAAATGGTTTCTCTGATTGTGTGTTCATAATTAGTCTCTAGATAAACTTGTATCGTCAATTTTCATTAAAATAGTTTTTAGTTACTTATTTTCGCAAAGTGATATTGATAATAAAGATTTTAATACAAAAATAGAAGTTGTATAGCTTGTTTTCATAGAACAGAGGAAGAACTTTTTAATTTACTGCTAGTAGTAATAGGCGAAAGCTATGGACCGTTAGACCGCTAGATTTCACCATGCGATTAAAAAAATAACATCTTCCGGCTATTGTAGTGCCATCTAGTAGTAGATTTTGGAACTACCGCTCAGTAATTGCCCCGTCCGCAAAGTATATTTTTCTTCGGAAAACTAGTCATGTTTCAACTGTACCGTGATTATAATATTTAAAATAATCTTCACCCCAGATGCGTACCATGCAACAAGAAGTTCACAAAAGCCCACCATCTCAAATACCACAACAAGGTTCACCACAAGGACGTGTACGCTCAACAGCAGTTGGAGCTCGAGGCTAAGAGGGTGAAACAGCAAATATCGCTGACTGACGTATCGGGTGTCATATCGGCGCAGATTGTCGACGGTAACCTGCAGATTGTCAATGAGGATCATGACGGGGAAGGTTTGTATTTTAATCAACACATAGTACACACATCATACGTGTCTAGGGATCAAGAACAGTTTTAGCTAATTTATTTAAATCAAATCTAATCTTCTGGATTGGTCTCCTACCTAATTATCTGTATCAATGACTTATCACCACATTTTGAATAAATTATGAATGAATTCAGTTTTTATAAAATATATTCTTGATTGAAATCTTCTAAAATGTACTTGATCCCTAGACATTTTTGATGTGTGTATAAAACAAAGTATCGTACAAAGTCGCCTCCGGCTGTCCGTCCCTATGTATGTTTAGGTCTTTAAAACTACTCCTTATCCATTCCAGTGGCGTGCAATTGGAGAGGTCTATGTCGACTAGTGCACAAATATAGGGTGATGAAATGTCATATTCGTATTTATTTAGAATCTAGACTAATTTTACCAAATTGGGGGACAATTACGCACACGCTTAAAACGTTGAAAACAAATAACGAGCGCTATAATCTTATTCATACAGTGGGTAATAGACAAAATAAGTTTTGAAACCTCCGGTTTAGACAGACGGATTGCATTTTAACTGCTAAATGACGACTATAAAGCAGTCGTTTTTTAAATTATTTTTTCTGTTTACTGAGGATATTTTTTATGATTATGTGGTATAAATTGTGTGTATGTATAGTGTAAATTGTGTGTATGTATAGTGTATTTAGTTGCTATGAGAATGTCAAATGATAGCTTGTATACAGTTTTTAGTAAATAGGTACCTTCTTTTTAAGCGTTCACTGCACTATTGTATTAGGTAAAGCTGTAAAAATAGTGTAAGTTATGATGAATAAATAAATAAATAAAAATAAATCACCGTGTGTGCGTTTCATTGTGTACATATACTCTGAAGAAGATCTCATTGATACAGTGTGTACTTCATTTAAAATACAGTTATTTAACCTATTTTGGTTTCCACAGAGAACGAGCAAGATTGCATGATGCACGTTGTGGAAGTGGACGGAGCGGAGCGGCTCGCCGACGACGCCGAGACCCACCGAGCCGTCGCCGGCATGCAGGTACGTCCTCACGTTTTCTCATACGCTCGGCCACACAAACTGGTCTATCAGTTTTCATAACACTTCCTGTGTCACCAAACATCAATAAGTTGTTATGCATTTTTATTGAATGCTCCTTGATCAAGCGTTTGACCACCATACTGTCTGATGTTAAGAAGATATGTGGGCTAAGATGGAGTTCATGCAAGATACATGTTAAGATGCATGTTCTCGCACTGTTCCCGATGACTTCTACCTATAAACTCTATCGGCTTGATATATTATTTTTAAACACCTTAATTTTCAAGGACTTCATGACACATTATGGCGTAAACCTACAACGCCGACAGGCTCATGTCGTATCACATGGGGTAAAATACGCTCAGGCATTTGTTTAGCTAGTACCTCTATCTTTCTCGCATTGGGATTAAAAGGCGTGGAGTATATTTTTGTTTTCTTACTACACACAGTAACTATGTCTGTTCCACCTTAACCTCTGAAAATGATCAGTTGGTACTCTCCTAGTATGACCGGAATGTATTGATATTTAAAAAAAAAAATGTTTTTGTTTCAGGTGGTTCTCGATTCGGATTTCGTCATAAAGAAGATCTAAAATGTACGAGTATATAATTATTTTGTCATGCATTTACTCTTTATTCAGTGACATATAATAACAAACATGTTTTTTTTTTTTTGAGTTCGCATATTCGGCACTGTACACACGGCACAAATATGTTTACAGCCACGACATAAAGATTGACAGAGAGTGGGGGTTAAGAACCTTAAACCTTTGATTCACTTTTCCGATACATTTTGCATCTGTTTGCTACTGTATGTCACTGATGAATATATTAAGAGCACAATTTTAAATGTAAAAAACATGTATTTAATATCCAGAGGTACGTACGTGCAGTCAGGGGTTGATTGGAACAATACATTTCTATCGCTTTTTGAAACTGTCTGATATATTAATACTGACACTGAACTGGTTTGAAAGTACTATTATTTTCGCGCGTAATCGTCCACACATCGTTGAAATGTGAGATGGTCCATCCTCACTTTTTAATGATTATTATGTATTCTACTAAAAAGACTTGGCTGTATGGCTTATCTGCCTTTGCCTGTTCTTTTGGAGCGAATATAAAATAAACTGGCTGTGACGTACGGACGGACAGACAGACAGATATGACGAATCTATAAGGGTTCCGTTTTTGCTATTTGGCTACGGAACCCTAAAAATGCTGGTTTGAAAACATTGATTGACAGTTCGGCAATTTTGAAAAGCGTCGTATACAACATTAAATCGAAAACGTTGGCGAAATTCGAGTAAGTCACTCAGCCCAAGATACTAAACAACTTTTCACAAGGGACCTCAGACCAAAAACAACTACACTTGCAATCCTGAACTGACGTTTCGAATAAAACGAGATAACGATATTAACAACATCATCATCATCATCATCATCATCATGATCAGCCCATACATTAAAAACATGCAATGAGTGAAAGAGTAAGAGACAATATCTCCTACCCCTTACTGGGTTTTAGGGTAAATCTGGATTCAAACTGTCAAATTAGTAGTAAAAGTGACAGTTTGGATCCAGAAGTACACAACTTTCCATACATTTCGGTGAGAAAGGGACAAACGGAGTGAAGGCGATACGCGGCTTGCAAATCTAGTTGTGTCTGAGCAAAGAACCCTATGACAAAGACAATATAATTGAAAGATTGACAGATGTATAGGTATTCTTTTCTGTTTTTCCTTGGGGAAAGTCGTTTGATATGGCTAAGTGACATTATCGAGTTTTGTTATAATTTTTAATTTGACCTTGTATAGATCCGATAGTCTTTGACTGAACAATAGGTACCGTGTAAATATTTTTTTGTGTATTGTAGGTATGTACAAAATATTTTCCAATACGTGTATCGTTATGTATATACGTAGAATCCGTAATCATTGTCGCGAAGTTAATATTTTGCGTTATATTTGATCTTGTATATTAGTCGTTTTTTTTTACAAATAAATCTTATTGTCTAAGTTAAATACATTGCGTTTTTTTTAAATAATTTCTCCCTTTATTACTTAGCAGGAAGATATACCAAAGATCTTTATAGTACTAGTGTACTAGATATGGTCTATGGTTCATACGATATTCTTACGTCCTACGCCTCTCTGATGAAGTTGTTCAACTGGGCATTTCCGATCTCTTACCCTAGAGATTTTACCCTACGGTGAAAACTGGGAAATGTACATACATAGTCGGAATAATTCATATAATCATTATTTTCACAGTTGTACAACTTGTGAATCATTAGTTTAACCAGTTGGTCAAACGTTAGAGGTCTATCATTTGTTCGACCAATTGAATAACTGTATCAGAAGGCATCCTACCTATTTAAAAATCAAAATAATTTCTAACTGGCTTTGTATGTAATTTTCCGGTTGTACTTCTTATTCATCTGTTCAATTGTGCACCTCAAATTGGATAACCTTAACATTATATCACTTAATACAGATTACACATTGTAACCTAGTAAGTGATGTATACCTATTTCTGTACATGTGCATCCGTTTTTGTAATTGTTTTATGGAAAATATTACTTTACTATACTACTGTAAAACTATGTACCAAATTGATTTTAAATAAATTTATCTTATCTTATCTTATTTACGTACATAATTTTCGCAGTGGTGTGGGTTATCATATACCTCTGAAAACGCTTTACATATTTCCATGATAGGTACATAGATATTTTTGTTATTTATGAGAATGAATTAATCAATATACACCTCACGCCTATTAATCCCAAAGCGGTGTAGGCAGAGGCACTTGCTAAAATAGCCACGGTTCACCGAGCGTATTTAACCCAGGATTTTTTCAACCTCCTAAATTTCTCTTCCGGCCACTTTTGTCGCTGATAAATATGGCTGTACAATGTTACGTTACGATAGTTTCGAAATATATGAACATATAGATATACATAGAATTACAAGACATTAAGGTGCGGTGCGCGATTTAGTACCGCAATGCCGACTTTACCCAAAATTACATGTGGCTCAGGCTGGCTGGACAAATCTTCAAAATGGGTCACAATTAAGCAGGTCAGGCCACTAAATGTGACGGCTAAACATCCTTACTTCAGAATTTGTGACGCTACAGAGACTTAGATAATCGATGGAAAAAGTGTCCAGCCAGCTTGAAAAACGCGTTTTCGCTGGTCTCTCAAACTCGGCCATGGAAGTGATTTTGACAAGTGTTTGTAAATCAACGGCTGTCACAAATATTTGTGACAGCCATAGAGCCAAAAGTTTTGTGATACTTACAGCGGTTTAATAGAAAAATGCAAAAATCTGTGTCCAGCCAGCTTGAATTTACGTAGAAACATTTTGGAATACGGTTTCTTTATAAGGTTTTAGTGACGCAATTTGTGACGGCAATAACGTTGAATTTATGGCGTCACATTTGAAGGTTTACAAGAAATCAGTGAAAACATGGTGTCCAGCCAGCCTGAACTTCAAGCTGGCTGGACACATGTATCTCCGCTACCTGATGGTCTTCGACCTTCGGAATACGTCCCAGTTTTAGTGACGGGGTCGGTAATGATAACCTGAATTTGTGACGGAGAAACTTTGAGCAGATTCGAAGATATTGACAATTAAAATGTTCCCATACAAACATTCACTAATATTGTAAGGTGACCATAATTTTACATGAATAAAAGATTTCTGCAAATTGGCAATTAAGCCTGATTTTTATTTGATTTTAAAATAAAAGGTTTTCCCGCAGTAGTGATGATAACCTTTCATTGTAGTACTTAATGTGTTAACAATTTAAAATAATAACAATTGAATACCAATACGGCGACTGCCTAAATGAGAAATGAAAAAATGAAACAAGCAAATCAATAACAAAATTATGGAAATAACTCAAAGGAAGAACAAACTAGAAATTTGATTTGGTATTTAGGTACCTACTTTATGAAGTAATCAGAGTACCTAATAGACGTAGAAGTACCATGTGACACCAGGATCAATGGCGAATTTTCAGAGCCCTTGTTTCTCCTAGTTCTGATAGATGGCACTAGCTATATCAGAGTGGATAAATAATAACTGCATAGCAGCCAGTATTGAATGTGACGGTAATTTTTTTATCGTTTGTTTACATGTTACCAAAGTTTCTGAAGTTTGAATAACTTACCCAAATAATAAAAACGTATTAAAATATAACTAACAGAACTCACTCTGGTCATCTATAAATTAGTTATAGGTACATACATACAGTATACACTCATAACTCTTCTTTTTGGCTGGGTTCCCTATCGATCGAATGCCCAATGACGATGTTTATTCACATGTTCGGTCATATAATCATCGGGCTCATTTCATGTTCGGGATTTTGTTGTACAAAGAGTAGGTATGCAGACAAATATAAAACATGACCAAAAAAGGGGGGGGGGTATTCCTCACCACCAGATCGTCTTCTATGGATTGAAACACCAATACACGGTTCCTTAAAATATACTCGTCCTACATAAAACCTAAATTATTGGTTACCCTACTACATTGTTTGTATGGAGAAATTTAAAAGATCAATCAATATCTTCGAAACTGCTCAAAGTTTCTCCGTCACAAATTCAGGTTATCATTACCGACCCCGTCACTGAAACTGGAACGTATTCCGAAGGTCGAAGACCATCAGGCAGCGGAGATACATGTGTCCAGCCAGCTTGAAGTTCAGGCTGGCTGGACACCAAGTTTTCACTTATTTCTCGTAAACCTTCAAATGTGACGCCATAAATTCAACGTTATTGCCGTCACAAATTGCGCCACTAAAACCTTATAAAGAAACCGTATTCCAAAACGCTCCCATTCATCAGATTCAGAGGTGTCCAGCCAGAATGTTTCTACGTAAATTCAAGCTGGGTGGACACAGATTTTGCATTTTTCTATTAAACCGCTGTAAGTATCACAAAACTTTTGGCTCTATGGCTGTCACAAATATTTGTGACAGCCGTTGATACTACAAACACATTGTCAAAATCACTTCCATGGCCCGAGATTGAGAGACCAGCGAAAACGCGTTTTTCAAGCTGGCTGGACACTTTTTCCATCCGATTATCTAAAGTTCTCTTAGCGTCAAAAATTTTGAAGTAAGA